>ML816727.1:84408-98823 GCA_009831015.1 Picea engelmannii | reverse complement strand
ATATCGTCCATCATCCTCATGAAAGTGGTTGGAGCATTTTTCAAACCAAAGGGCATGACCAACCATTCAAAAAGGCCTTCCTTTGACTTGAAGGTGGTCTTCCATACATCTGTCTGTTCTATCAGGACCTGGTGGTAGCCAGACTTCAGATCAATCTTATTGAAGTATTTGGCCCCCGTGAGTTGATCAAGAAGGTCGTCGATTCAGGGAATCGGGTATCGGTTTCTGAATGTGATTTTATTTAGAGCCTGGTAATCAATACAGAGTCGCCAGGTTCCATGTTTCTTTTGTACCATCACGATTGGGTTCTCACAAGGTGATGAGCTGGGATGGATGTTCCCCTTGTGGAGTAGTTCTTAGATCTGTCACTTGATCTCCTCATTCTCTAACAAAGAGCGGTGATAGACTAGCCCATTGGGAAGAGGTTCGTCGAGGGTTAGATCGATGGGATGCTTGACTTGGCAGTGCAAAGGTACCCCTGTAGGTGAGGAGAAGATATCTGAGTATTCTTCCACAACCTTATCTACTTGCTTCTGCTGTGTGGATAGGTCAAACGCAGAGACCTTGGATGTGGCTATTATCTTTCTCTTATTTTGAGAGCGAATCACGAAGAAGACAAACTTCCCCATCTGAGAGATGACCTTCCTACATTGCTTAGCAGAGATCAAGGAAATAACACTAGGTGGAATTGCCTCAGGTATCCTATACAATTTCCTGTTCAAAGTAATAATAACACTACAAGGCCTAGACTCATATACAACATGATGTTTCCATAAATACAGTTGGCCCAAAAGAACATCACAAACTTCGAGAGGAGCAACATCACATAATACCTCGTCTTTGAAGGGGTTGATGCCATATGACAGTCAGTACTGTTGGCTAACGCAGAGATCGCTTCCTTGGCGGAGCCATCCAATGGTGTAGGGTTGTGGGTGCGACGTTGTTGGCAGGGTGAGCCGCTTGACGACCTCTAGAGAGATGAGGTTCTTCCGGCTACCGCTATCAATGATGAAGTGTAGCGGGGTGCCTTTTACCCACATCTGTGATTGGAAGAGGTGCTCTCCTTCTTATGTCTCATCTGGTTCACTAGGCTGGAGCTTGGTGGTAGCAACGGTGGCACTGGGTTCCACGTCAATGATCCATCTTCCCCTTTCTTTTTCTAGGTCAGATTCATATTCCGCATCTGATTTAGAGGCTTTCATTTCGGCCACCAATGACTGCTTTGAGCGACAGTCAGCAGTGTGATGCCAAGGGCTCTTATGGAAGTCGCACCACTTCCCGGTATCTTTCTTTGTCTTTCCGGTGTCCTTCTTTGCTTACGGCTTGGACTGGTTGTCCTGATACTGTCCATCTTTGCTCTGTCCTTTTTTTTGTGGATTGGGGCTGCCCTTTCCTGACTTTTTTTGTGAGGGGTTCCCAGGCCCAAATTGTCGCGTCTTTTGTTTGAGCTTATGCTCAATTTTGAAGACATATCGGTAGGCCGCGCCCAAGGATGATATGTCTAGAAATTCCATTTCAATCTGGATGTATCTATGCAGAGCACCGCAATACTTGAGCACCAGATGTCACTCCAAATATTTGATACCCATCTTGGTGCGCGAGGTATGGAAGATATTTGTGAAATCGTGCACTGCTTGGTCTCTTTCTTGCCGCAGAGTGGTCCATTCGGTATACAGGTCATCATAACTTCTGACAGGGTAGTATTGTTCCTTAATAACATCCCTGAAGGATTCCTAGGTGGCTGTGACTGAAAATAATGAGGTTTCCTCTATTTCATTTTGCTCACAAAAAGTTTCCCACCAATCTTTGACATGGGGAACGACTTTCAGAAGCGCAAAAGTAATCTTTTCTCTATTCGAAAAGTTATGGATAGAAAAATACCCTTATGGTAGATTCAACCACTTGTCTACAACATCTGCGTCTATATGACATTCAAATATAGGAATATTGAAGTTTATTTGTACCTTAAAGGGGAAGGTGCCTCCGTTCGAAGAAGACACATCGCCTGTTGGTAGCTGTCGAAGGATTTGCGCGAAACTATCCATCATCTCGTTCCTATGTTGCGTGAGGGCTTCCTCAATCAACAGTTTGAAAGGATCTCCTATTCTGTCATATTTATTTTCTCTTGCCATGAGAGGTCGCTTGGGCGTGCGAGAGCTTCTGTCCTCAAGAGAAACAATCTCAAGACCCAACTCTTTGTACTCCGACCTCGTTGGGGACATGCATTAAGACGACAAGGAGTAGACCGCTCTAATACCACTGATCCAGATTTTATGAGTAGAACAAAATGAATAAAAATTATTAATAGGTTCTTAACACAAGATAACATAGATACAGTAAAATTGGTTTTCTATTCAATAATGAAATAAGCTGAAACTGTAAAATGCAGCAGAAACAAGCTTGTTGGAATGGTGGCGACTTATCTCTGAGAAGAGATGTGATGGATGTGCAAATTCGCAAGAAGAAGATTAAAATGAGGCTCTGAAGAAATTTTTACAATAAAAAAGAATTCCAAAAACCCTAGACATCCAAAAACCTAACCCTAGGAGATGAAGCGCCAAAAGTCATGTGGGCCTCGTTTGGGTAAGTTAGTACATCAACTTCCCGAGGTCGTAACTTTTGCATATGATCTCTGTTTTAAGCGTGTGATAGCCTGTTGGAAAGGTATCATCGAGGAGATTCATTTTTGGGGCTCAGTTATTCCTTTGTCTATAATTGAGGAACTCGATCCCGAAAAACCTTCATTTAGGCCCTCAAAATGGCCCCAAAAGTTAAAACTGTTAAAAATAGTAAATTGCCAAAATTGTTAGAAAACTGTTTTGAGCCAGTTGGAAAAGGTGGGTGGCCACTGATATCCATCTAGATCACACACGTGGAGAGACAACTCGGCGCCTTAGCGCGCCTTTGATTCATTTTGGAATATGAAACACTCGCGTTTTCTTGGAAATATTTCTTGGACTAATTGAAAACTGAAGAAGATCAAAACGTTAGGGAGAAAATGATCATGAGTGATCTAGGAGTTTCACTCCTAGACTTTAATGTAATGGTACTTAAGGGGTAGTTAGATTCTTTCGAGAGTAGAGGCAGTTGGAGGGAACCCTAGGAACCTTCTTGTATATGTAGATGTATTGTATGCCCAAATGAGGCTGCTGGAGGAGAATTGTTACTGAATAGGAGGTAGAATAGTTCTTTGAGAGAGCTTGAGAAATATGAGACTTTGTTGTAGTCCAACCTACACATATTGTAATGAAATTTTCATATTAATGAAAAATACAATAGTTTTTCCTGCACATGGTTGTTTGTGTTTACATGTTTATGTATAATGTATATGTATGATAGGTTTCATCTGCGCTAGGAATATAGATTTATTTATATTTGTTGAGTTCAAAATATCGTTATGGATTCTTTAGACTATCCAAGGAGTGCACAACAAAACATTGGAGGTTCTGTAGCCAACACAAGGAGTCTGCATATGAAATTTAAGGAGGAATAAAAGAACGTGCCAAGAGAGCACACCGGATTGGTAACAACTCAAGGGAAACCTCAAGGTTGCTGACTACCTTGGAGGGTAAACTCTGCACAGGAATCACATAGAGACAAAGTCACCGAGAACTCTGTAGAGATCATCCAGGTGAGCATCGAGCATGTGAAAGTGTGCACAAGGAGAATTCTCTGTCGAGTTCAAGGGGAAGAGTATTAGAGGAAGATACTCACAGGGTTACTGAACACTCTATAGAAAATGCTCAACAAGGTGTTCTTTGAGTGAGAGGTTGCCAGTAAGGCACCAGGAAATTTCTTTGAAGGAAGTGGAAAGGTCAAGACCCTTTGGGGTTCTGAGTCATTTTGAAGCTCAGAAGAGATAGTGCAAGGAGTGCGTAGAAGACAAACTTATTCCAAGTCCCAAAGCTCAGGAGGAGAAGCACAAGTCGAGACCCAAGCATTCGGGCTCGTAGCAGAAGTTTCAGAGGCCAAAAACTTTGAACACTTACAAATTTTCCCAATCTCGGGAGAAAAAAGAAGCTCAGGAGGAGGACAAACAACAACTGTCAGATCAGCTGCAGGAAGAGATCTGGGCCATTCTATCTACATCCAGACATCAGAAGGAGAGTGTTGAGGAGGAAACATATCCCAATTGTTGGATCTGAGTGCGAGGTCTAAAAACCGTTAGATTCGAGAGAGTTGCATGAAGTATAACAGTGGAAGTCCTTCAAAATTCGCACATTCGAGAATATTGGGATGCAGAAGAGTGTGGGCGAGTGAAGTCTCAAAGTCCCTAAGTGAACATGAACCGTCCATTGTCAAGGTTGACATGTGGTGTAAGATCCATAACTCTAGAGCTAGAGAACTTCAGAAGTCTTGTGGTTGAGGAGAAATAAAAATCACCGAATAAATGAAATAGATTGAGGCTGTTGGTCGCCATGAGATACGTGTTGACAGATCAGAGACTTTGGGAAGATTCACTGCGGAATATTCCAAGTGTGCAGTGTGAAAAAATATCGAAGTCCTGAAGGCCAAAGTAGATTTAAACCATCCGTTGTGAAGGACACGTGTCGATAGATCAGAAAGTTCAGAGGCCTAACACTCTGAAAGGAAGTCCATGGGAGCAGAGAAGATCTTGACCATCAAATCCAGAGGGACGCGTGGCAGAAATCCGTCAACTTCCGGTGAAATAAATCTGGGAGGAATGAGTGTGTAGGAGTCTGTAACTCTCAAAGCCCAAAGAGACAAAGTGGATAGCGGTCGTTAGATCAAGGGGGAGACATGTGTTGAGAGATCATGTGCTTCAAGTGGAAGAACTTTGAGAGGGAGAAAGTGCGGAGAGTTTGAAACTCGTGAAGCCTGAAGAGCTGAAGGCAATCATGGCCATTGATATGTGGGAGGTACATGTCAACAGATCGTGGACTATAGGTGAAAGTGTAAGGTAGCTAGAGAGGTAGTGGGGGGGCCCAGAGGGCCCATAGTTATAATAGTGGAGTCCATTCAATGTAAGGTGGACTAGGTCCATTATATTATTAAATAAGGCCCACTATGGTAGTTAGATATAATAAATGGGTAGTTAGATATAATAAATGTAAGAGGACTTCTTAGAAGGTTCTACTTCTAGAAGATTCCTCCTCTAGAATGTTCTTAGGTGATGGTAGCACTATATAAAGAGGTTCAAGCAATGTAATGGGACATGAAAAGAAATATTGTATTTGGAGAAATAGCTCAATAGGAGGATGCCCCCTCGAAGAGGCAAGTGAACAGGAGAGGATCCCTTCCATAATAGGATCCATTGTATGGTGTTTCCCTACCTAAAGAGTTTGGTAATATCTAACTACCCATTTATTATATCTAACCACCATAATGGGCCTTATTTAATAATATAGTGGACCTAGTCCACCTTACATTGAATGGCCTCCACTATTATCACTATGGTCCGTCTGCCCCCCCCCACTACCTCTCTAGCTACCTTACAGAAAGTGCTCCGAGAAAAATCAAGCGTAGAGGAGTTGAAACTCCCGAAGGCCGAAGTCCCGAAGCAGACGAAGGCCGTTGATTTTAGGTGGACGCATGGTGCCAGATCTAGAACTCCAGGTACAGAATATTTCGAAGGAAATCAAAGGGTGAAAGTGACGAAGTCCTAAATTGGACCAAAGACGTTGATTTGAGGAGGATGCATGGAAGAAGATCTGGCATTTCGGATAAAAGTCACCATGGGAGAAAAAGGAGTGCGTTGAACAAGAACTTCTGAAGACCAGAGAGTTCGATTTCATCTGATCTGTCCATTCGCCGAGGACAGGTTTTAGTAGATCTTCCACTTCATAATCTAGTCATTCCAGGAAGAAGCAAGCGTAGGATTTTGAAACTCCCGAAGCCCGAAGAAGCAGAGTTAATCGTAGTCCTCGATCTGAGGGAGACATGCGTCGATAAATCGTGGATTCTGGGTGAGCGCATTCCTGGAGAAAGAGAATGAAGGAAGGGAGACAGATCTTAGTCATTGGTCAAGAGGAAACACTTGATATCACAAGATCAATGGTCTCACTTAATTGCATGGACCGAAAGTTATCGAGTTTTAAAAATCTTAGAGCGGGACACAATCGAAACCAGGGTATTGCCAAAGGGATACGTGGAAACTGGTGGTGAATTATGGGGAGAAAAGTGGTGTTGTCTCAAACCACTTTTTTCCACCCCACAATCAAGTTCTTACATGAGGACATAGCCCAAGGTCACATACGAGAAGGGGCTAATGGAAGAGGAGGTAGCACCCAAAACTCGATAGTTCAGTAGCACGAAGGAAGAGGTTGTGGGGGTCATAGAACCTGCACCAAAATACTGAAAGGGACCTGTGTAGATTGATTGGGGTCTAATAAAGGCTTGAAGAGTCGATCCAACTCCTTTATTTGAACGATCCTAGACCAGGAGGTCGAGCATCCCCGAGGGGAGAAGTGGGTCTACATCAAGTGATATTAGAGTTGTTTTTGTTTGCAGACAATAGACAAAGGAAACATAGATAGTTTGATATCATCAAGTGATATTAAAGCTTAAAATTGTTTGCAGACATCAGGCAAAGGAAGATAAGACATTCTGACTACATCAAGTAGTATCAAGAGCTAAATTTTGTTTGCAGATTGTAGGCAAAGGTGAGAAGGTGAATAGAGATAATCTGATGATATCAATTGGTATCAGAAGCTGAAGTTCACATGTAGACAATAGGTGAAGGGAGACAAAGTAATGATACTCTGTGAAGATTGTTACAAGGTGTGCAACAAATGGTAGACAACCAGGTGGGATGAGGTAAGAGGAAGATGGCTACTGAAGGCCATGAACGTGGTCGAAGAGGAGACCGACAGTAGAAAATTAAAGCAGAAATTGACAAGGAGCTCATTGAGATAAGAGAAAGAATGGAACAACTGATATTGAAGTTGAAAAATGAGACAAAGGTACACTGGAGGTATGAATGGCCTCTGAACAAGAAGGAAAAATGGCATGTTCAAAAGTTGTTGGCTAGAAAGTAGCAACATGTAGTAAAGAGGTGGCCGAGGCATGTTGAAAGCCTCAGAGACATAGAGGAAGTGGATTACATCTGTGAACCAAAAGTTGGAAGAACCCTTAGTGATGAGGAAGGGAGACCATCAATGGATCTCATAAACTACCAGGTGGGCAGAGATGGACTTTCAAGTTTCTAGGTGGGCAATGGAGAGAGATTAGTTAAAGTTCTCATAAACTGCCATGAGGGCAGAGATGAATTTTCAAATTTCTACATGAGCAATGAGATGAGATCAATTTAAGATATCATAGAATTCTTGGAGGGCAGTGATACAAATTCATATTTCTAGGTGGGAAATGAGATGGGATCAATGGAGGATCTCATAGACTTCTAGGGGGGCAGAAGTAAAATCCCCGTTTCCCAGGTGAGCAAGGGAGAGGATATGAGATCAGAGGTGAGTTCATATCAACAAGGAATGATGACATAGGAGGAGGATCAAAGGATTGTTCTGATCATTGGGGGAATCCAAATATTCCTTCCTAATAGTCCAACATGGGCTAGTACAAGTGTTTCACATGAGCAAATGATGCAAAAAGAATCCAAGAAATAGGCCACGGGGCCAAATGATTTTAAAACTAAATGTGTCTGTGATGTAGGTGCAACAGAGGAAAGACAACCAACAATGAATTTCATAAAGAAGGAGAAGGAGCAGATACTGATGTCTTCCCTAGCAGAAAAAGAGGAGCATTCATATGAATTTCTCACTCAATGGAAGCAAGAGCTGAAGATGTTGGAGGATTGGTTGAACAATCCAAAACCAGAAAAGGACTACTAGGATGTAGTCATTGAAAGGGAGACATGATGCCAACATGAGGAGAAACTGGAGGAATCTGAAGATATGCCAGCAAGGGAGATGATAGAAGTCAATCCATCAGAGGAGAAATCTGAGCAACAACTCAGTGACGAGACTACAGAACTGGAGTCTGCAACAGAGTGGCCAACCAGTGCCACAGGAGATGAAGATAACATGAAGGGTCATATTGATCATATTGGTGAGGAGGAGAAAGAGCACACATTAAAATGTGCCCAAGATATGGAGAAAGAAGAGTATTCGGTGGAGTTTCTAAATTATTTTAACCAGGGAGATGAACATGAGGCAATTGTAGAATTGGGATCTACAATAGGAGGAGAAGAGCATTCAGAGGAATGGATCAAAATTTTCAGCTAGGAAGTTGAGAAAGAAATAACTTTAGAATGAAAACCTACAACAGAGGAGAGAGCAACATATAGCATGGATTTTGCTGATCTGCGTGAAGAAATTGAGGCCCTAGAGGGAAGGGTAAAGATGAAAAGTCAACTAATCCAACAATTCAAGTTGGAAATTGATGGAAAGGAGATGCAAATGAATGAGATGAAGGAAAAGAGCCAACCAGTGGACCAACTAGACAAATAAATAGAGGACATTAAGATATTGATGCTGGAAGTAGCACAAGAAGCAGTCAACGAAGGAGGATGGAACAAAAGAGGACCTACAGGAGCAGCAGGGCAGTAAAGACAACAAGGAAGAGGAACAAGTGGACAACTCCAATTTCAGGTTTGGGACCCTAGAGGATCTCAACAACATAGCAGAGGGAGCCATGAGAATGAGCTCATTATTTTCCCAACAGTGGAGTATGATGCAGGAGCATCGTCATCAAGCACACGTGGAGAGACAACTCTATGCCTTAGTGCACCTTTGAATCATTTCAGATAACGAAACACTGACATTTTCCTATAAATATTTCTTAGATTGATTGAAAACTGAAGAAGATCAAAACGCTTGGGAGAAAATGATCATGAGTGATCTGGGAGTTTCACTCCTAGACTTTAATATAATGATGCTTAAGGGGTAGTTAGCTTCTTTCAAGAGTAGAGGTAGTCGGAGGGAACCCTAGGAACCTTCTTGTATATGTAGATTCATTCTATGCCCAAATGAGGCTGCTGGAGGAGTATTGTTACTGAATAGGAGGTAGAATAGTTCTTTGAGAGAGATTGAAAAACATGAGACTCTGTTGTAGTCCAACCTACACATATTGTAATTAGATTTTCATATTAATGAAAAAGACAATAGTTTTTCCTACACATGGTTGTTTTGTGTTTACTTGTTTATGTATGCTGTAGATGTGTGATAGGTTTAATATGCTGTAGGAAGATATATTTATTTATCTTTGTTGAGTTCAAAATATCATTTTGGATTCTTTAGACTATGCAAGGAGTGCACAATAGAACATTGGAGGTTCTATAGCCAGCACAAGGAGTGGCATCTGAACTTTGAGGAGTCAGAAAAGAACGTGTCGGGAGGGCACATCAGAGTGGTAACAAATCAAGGGAAACCTCAAGGTTGTTGAATACCTTGGAGGGTAAAATGTGCAGAGGAAGCACAGACAGGAAGAGTCACTGAGAACTCTATAGATTTTTTTCATGTGGGAATCGAGCAGGTGCAAGTGTGCACAAGGATAATTATTTGTCGATTTCAAGGGGAAGAGTATTAGAGGAAGATACTCACAAAGTTATTGAACACTCCGTAGAAAAATCTCAACAAGGTGTGCTTTGAGAGAGAGGTTTCCAGGAGGGCACCAGGAAATTTCCTCGAAGGAAGCAGAAAGGCCAAGACCCTTTGGGGTTCTGAGTCAGTTGAAGCTCAAAAGAGATAACTTAATGAGTGCACAGGAGATAGACTTATTCCAAGTCCCAAAGCTCAGGAGGAGAAGCACAAGTCGAGACCCAAGAATTTGGGCTCACAACAAAAGGTTCAGAGGTTGAAACCTTTGAACACTTACAAATTTTCCCAATCTTGGGAGAACGAAGAAGTTCAGGAGGATGAGCCACAACAACCGTCAAATCAACTTCATGAAGAGATCTGGGCCATTTGATCTAGGTCCAGACATCAGAAGGAGATCATTGAGGAGGAAACATATCACAATCGTTGGATCTGAGAGCAAGGTCTGACAGCTGTCAGATCCGAGAGAGTTGCACGAAGTATAACAGTGGAAGTCCTTCGGAATTCGCACATTCAAGAATATTGGGACGCATAAGAGAATGTGTGAGTGAAGTCCCAAAGTCTCGAAGTGAATAGGAACCGTCCATCGTCAAGGTTGACAGGTGGCATAAGATCTATAACTTCAAAGAAAGAGCACTTTGGAGGTCTTGTGATCAAGGAGAAAGAGAAATCACCGAATAAACAAAATAGATCTAGGTTGTTGGTCGCCAGGAGATAAGTGTCGGAATATCTGAGACTTTGGGAGGATTCACTGTGGAGGATTCCAAGTGTGGAGTGTCACAAAATCCCAAAGTCCTAAAGTAGATCGCAACCATCTATTGCGAAGGACACATGGTGACAGATCATGAAGGTAGGAGGCCTAACACTCCGAAAGGAAGTCGACGAGAGCGGAGAAGATCTGGACCGTCAGATCTAGAGGGATGTGTGGTAGAAATACGTCAACTTCGGGTGAAAGCACTTCAGGCGGAATGAGTACGTAGGAGTCTAAAACTCCCAAAGCCCGAAGAGACAAAGTGGATAGAGACCATCAGATCAAGGGGGAGACATGTGTCAAGAGATCGTGTGCTTCAGGTGGAAGAACTTCGGGAGGGAGAAAGTGTGGAGAGTTTGAAACTCTTGAAGCCCGAAGAGCCAAAGGCAATCATGGTCGTTGATATATGGGAGGTACATGTCAATAGATCATGGACTCTGGGTGAAAACGCTCTGGGAAAAATAAAGTGTAGAGGAGTTGAAAATCCCGAAGGCCGAAGTCTCGAAGCGGATGAAAGCCTTTGATTTGAGGTGGATGCCAAGAGATAAGTGTCGACAGATATGAGACTTCATGAGGATTCACTGCAGAGGATTCCAAGTGTGGAGTGCCACAAAATCCTGAAGTCCTGAAGGCCGAAGTAGATTGCAACCGTCTATTGTGAAGGACACATGGTGACAGATCATGAAGGTCGGAGGCCTAACACTCCGAAAGGAAGTTGACAAGAGTGGAGAATATCTAGACCATCAGATATAGAGGGACGTGTGGTGAAAATCTGTCAACTTTGGGTGAAATCACTCTAGGCGGAATGAGTGTGCAGGAGTCTAAAACTCCTGAAGCCCGAAGAGTCGAAGTGGATAGCGACTGTCAGATCAAGGGGGAGACACGTGTCAAGAGATTGTGTGCTTTAGGTGGAAGAACTTCAGGAGGGAGAAAGTGTGGATAATTTGAAACTCCTGAAGCCTAAAGAGCCGAAGGTAATCATGGTCGTTGATCTATGGGAGGTACGTGTCAAAAGATCATGGACTCTGGGTGAAAGTGCACCGAGCAAAAGAAAGCGTAGAGGAGTTGAAACTCCCGAAGGCCGAAGTCCTGAAGCGAATGAAAGCCATTGATTTGAGGTGGATGTGTGGTGCCAGATATAGAACTCTGGGTATGGAATATTCCGAAGGAAAGCAGAGGGTGAAAGTGTCAAAGTCCCGAAGTGGACTAGAGCCATTGATTTGAGGAGGACACATGGAAAAATATATGTCATTTCAGAGAAAATTCACTCCGGGAGAAAAAGGAGTGCATTGAACAAGAAATCCCAAAGGCTAAGGATCTAGATTTCATCTGAGCCATTCATTCACGGAGGACAAGTGTCAGTAGATATTCACCTCAGAAGCTAGTCATTCCAGGAAGAAGCAGGTGAAAGAGTTTGAAACTCCCGAAGCCCGAAGAAGCGAAGTTAATCATAGCCCTTGATCTGAGGGAGACACGCGTCGATAAATTGTGGATTCTGGGTGAAAGCATTCCGGGAGAAAGAGAAGGAAGGAAGGGAGAAAAATATCAGCCATCGGTCGAGAGACACTGGTCAATATCACAAGATCAATGATCACACTTAATTGCGGGGACCGAAAGTGATCGAGTTTTAAAAATCTTAGAGCGGGCTGCAATCAAAACCACAGTATTGCCAAAGGGATACGTGGAAACTGGTGGTGAATTGCGGGGAGAAAAGAAGTTTGGTCTCAAACCACTTTTGGCCACCCCTAAATCACGTGCTTACGTGAGGACATAGCCCGAGGTCAAATATGGGAAGGGCCTAATGGAAGAGGAGATAGCACCTGAAACTTGATATAGTTTAGCAACGTGAAGGAAGAGGTTGCATGGGTCATAGAACCTGCACTAAAAGACTGAAAGGGACCTGTGTATATTGATTGGGGTCTAATAAAGGCCCGAAGACTCGATTTGACTCCTTGATTTTAACGATTCTAGACCAGGAGGTCGAGAAGCCCCAAGGGGAGAAGGGGGGTCTGCATGATGTCTGTGCAAAGGTTAGAGCATGTGAAAAATGCCAAAGGTTTGCTGGTAAACATAAACTTAAATTCTTACCTCTTGAGTCTGTAAAAGTGTTTGGACCTTTCCAACAATGGGCTTTGGATTTCATAGGAGAAATTTATCCTCCATCTAGTGGACAACATAGATGGATTTTGAAAGCTACAGATTAATTCATGAAGTGGATTGATGCTATACCTACAAGGAGGGAAACTGATAAGGTAATCATAAATTTCCTTGAAGAAAATATTTTATCTAGGTTTGGTTGTCCATAAGTGATCATCACAGATAACGTTGCAACTTTTAAATCTACTAACATGGTAAAGTTCTATGAAGACTATGGCATCAAGCTTAGGCATTTCACTGCTTATTACCCACAGGGAAATGGCCTGGCAGAATCATCCAATAAAAGTATGGTCAATATCATTAAGAAACTTATGGAAGATAATAAGAGGGCTTGGGATTCAAAGTTGAAATATGCTTTGCGGGATGGCTGTGTCAGCACAAAGAGAGAAATTGGAACTTCATTGTTTCAGTTTGTATATGGAATGGAAGCAGTCTTTCTAGTACAACTTGCTTTTCCAGTTGTAAAATTTCTGCAAGAAATCGAAGCTGAACCTAATGATGTTTTCAGAAGGATTTTTCATATTGTAGAATTGCAACAAGTAAGAGAGAAACTTCTTGAGAAGGCACATCAACATCAACAAAACGTTAAAGAGACTTTTGACAGAAAAACAAAAACAAAGCAGTTGCTACCCGGGGATTTGGTTTTGAAATGGGATTCCTGCAGAGAATACCATCATGGGAATTTTGATAGCCCGTGGTCGGGTCCATTCAGGATGGAGAAGGGCTTGGACAACAACACTTTCCTATTGTATAATTTGGAAGGTGAAGAGGTTTTTGGTGGCCCTGTAAATGGGCGTTTTCTGAATATTTTTTTTATTAAATCCATTGGTAGCTCAAATCTCATTGTACATATCAGTGTGGTGTGGTAGTTAGACAATAAGGACTCCATATCGCAATGGAGAAATGATGCAAATTATCCTTTACAGTTTCTAGTATTAGTTTTGATTTTTCAGTTTGATATGTTTTTAATAATGTTTCACCAAACTTCAGGAGTTGAAATAGTTACACTCTGCAGAATAACATGGCAGATAGCTTGAAGGAACATAAGGAACATGTAATCTCAAAGTTCTTGGAGTTTCACAGGGAGAGCTCCATCCCCCATGGAGCCATTGTTATCACCTATTATGTTCTACTAAGTCTCATCTCTCATTTCTTGTTTTCTCCATTACAATTTTATTTTTGTATAAGCTATAAATCCTAATCATTAGTTTGATTAAGGGTTCAAAATATTATTAAGGGGGTAAAAATAGTATTATGTTGAGAGAAATGAGGAATACTTAGTCTTATAAAAGTGGATAGGATTAATTATGCACATGTTTGTAGAACTGTCCTATGACATCATTTAAAGTTTTAAATCCTTTAATCAAAAGTCATACGTAATGTCATGGATGTTTTCTCATCATTACTAAGTTAGATAGCGAATTTCAAGTCGTTTTCATTCCAAATATTCCAAAGGACAAGTTTATACAGGGTGCTACAGGAACTTCCACTTGTTCGTGTTTCATCATCACGCATATGGTTGGAAGGAATTTGAAGGTGGGGATCGTCCTACCTGGTAGAATTAAAGACTCTAGGCGGTTATCAAGTACCTAACCATATCACATCATGAAAAGGTGGCGATACTCTCAATTGTTTGTACCTGTTACCCAGGACATCACATAGAGGGGGTTTTTCAAAAGACAATATTCTTAATCTGGTGTTTTATCTGTTTTTATAAGATTCAAATTGCAGCTGGTAAATTTAGAGTTACACCTTATAGCCAACAAATCCTGTCTATATCTCTACATAGAAGACATATTTCACTCCTACAACAAGGAATCTAGTATTCTAGTCATGACAGAAGGATGGGTAAAAGTGGACACGTGAACAAAAAAGAGCAAGAAGGACCTGAGATCATGGAGGCATACGAGGACAACATACATATCTTTGACTAGGCTGGCTAGTATATGTTTTGCACCAAATTATATGGCCATCATTATGGTGTATCTCGTGCATTTG
>ML816727.1:38405-58255 GCA_009831015.1 Picea engelmannii | reverse complement strand
GAAAGATTGCATTTTACTTATGAATTGCAGAGTTGAAATTGAAAATTGCACTGCTTTTATTAGCATATCATTCATTGAAAAGTTAAAGATATACTTTGCATTATATTCATATTCATTTTCTTGCAGAGTCATAACATCATGAGTTTCGCTTCCATACCCTTTTGAGTAGTCACGGCCAATAAAATTTATGCTTTAAACTAAAATTGATTAGTCACAATTTTATTTTTTAGGGTGCACAAACTAGTCTAGGATTTAGTGCCTTGGAATAGGATTTTGTGAGTAAAATTATCCAAGGCAATAAAATCAACATATGTGTCTAAGACAGGGAGTTGAGAAGTCCATTGTATAATTGGTAATATTAGGAGGCTCTGCTCACATCGGAGTTAATCACGAGGTCACGCGAAGTTAGTTGAAGGGATAACCCTTGGATACTCACCTAGCGTCAGAGGTATTTTTGTGGATTTATTTGTATTTGGGGATCTTGCTAGTACCCATACCTCTGTGAGAGGCGGTGCTTTCAAGGTTTCGGGCTTTGCTACCCTGCCCATATGGTGATACGGACTTACGACTACTCTCTTATGCATCGGTTATACAATGGTTTATTAGTTGCTTGACTTAAGTATCTCATAGGTTACTTGTAGGGGTTATTCTGCTTGTACCCTGGGTCAGATAGGGGTCGGACAACACACAGCCTTTATGGAGGATTACCTCTCTGGTGGGATCTGACCGAGTGGTTGTTAAGCCCACGAGGGCCCCTATAACTGATTCTGTTACCTCCAAAATTTAGTAGGGAGTCTCAGGTCCCTCTTGGATGAGACATACCTTCTTTAGCAAGGGAGGCCACTCAACCACTTTAGCCCGTTTGCATGCATATTGGCCGTTTGACTTTTTGGTATGCTCTTTGACTACTAGTTGGCCTTAGGATATATTTTTATTTTGTAGAGTCATAAGTTGTTGTGGAGTCGGACCAGCTTCCTCGACAGTCCCATTGATTGTTACAGTTACCACCAATTTTCAAGTTCTTGCCTTCTAAAAGGCATAGAGTTATCAGGCGTGGTACACACACATCCACCTTTCAGACTTGTGGTTCCAGAAGGATGAGTACTGAGTCCAGTCTTCAGAACACTGAGAGTTCTTCGACTCCCATACCCACTATAATTAATGGCACCCCTTCGACTCCTGCAACCACTACAGTTGCAGGGCCAAAGGCTTATACTCGTACTATGGCTCGACCTGTAGTTAATGCTTCATCTCTTGCCTCAAAACCTTTTGGCAGTTTTGGCCACTCATCGAGTTATAATGTTCAGTCCATCCCTATGGCTTCTAGTCCATTTTCTTATGGTATTCCTAACTTCACGTTACAGTTTTCGACTGCCATTCCAGCTATTGGCCCTAACGCTAGCTTTGGACTTGGGGGCACTACACCTCCTTACACTCCTTTCCCATTTGGTGGTTCTCATATTCCCCAAATGAATCCTAATGTAGGAAGTGCCCCTTTTCATAATCCTCTATCTAATGCTTCTACGGCTAGATGGAACAACCCAACTAGCAGACAAGTTCTGCCCTACATCCCTACCCCCTCGGTGTCGATTTTGACCAATAATTTTGGTATTATGAATCCACTTCAATCCTACGTGTTAGTGTCAGAAGTCACTCCTGGATTGCTTGCAGGAGCAGAGCCCAACGCCCATCAGTTTTATGTCATGATTTGTTTAATGGGGTGATTGGATGGGTAAAGACTCAAGAAAATATAACTTTAACTCAGGAAACCAGGCATGGTATGTAGAAAGCAAGGGAGGTCTTGATCCAACTTCCGTCAGTAAGTGGATTAAAGGGTGGTAGATGGAAGACTTGTGAGAAGGGCGAGCAAGACTGCCTCAGGCAACAGGCCTTCGGAGGCTTGAGGGTGAAAAACTCAGAAGCCAATATCCTCTTGGTCCATAGCTTCAAGGAGTTGAGGGGTGACTCGACTGAATCCTTCAATTCCAAGTCATTTCAGCGCTGATAAAATCACAGGAACCGATTAGAAACAATGCAACTATTACAATGATCCAACCTACATCATCCTATAACAGCTACAACTCGACTGGATCCTCCAATTCCAAGCTGTTCTAACACGGTAAACAAAGAGATGGAAAGAAGCTGACATCCATAAAGTAAGAAATCTCAAATGCCTTATACATTAACCAGAGTGACCAGCGCTTCATCAAAAATTTACCATCGGGAGCCTTGCTCAACCATCGATACTTTACAAAAAACAAAGACTGAGTTTATATACTCAGAGAAATTCACCTAACAGAGGCGTGCCCAGTCACCCAAGTCTTGGTGTCCCTTCAGTCAAACTCGTACTGATATCCTTCTTCAAACGCCACTTTAACTGCGTATGGCTCCTACAAGGAGAGTAGCTGAGCCATTAAGTGTTGAGCTAGCGTGTGCAGACTTCTCTGTCTAGTCGAGGACTTCGGCATGACTTCTTTGGAAAAATCGATACACAAGACCCCTTCAGGCAGATAGATCGCCAGATCCTCCATACCTCACACTTAATGAATGATGAGAGGCTTCAACCACCCCTTCTCGCTTTCATTTACTCCAAGCGAAAACCAGGCTTGAGGTCGGATCAAAAGGCACCCGGAGAACGCGATGAACCTTTCGGTGACTGGACCCGACGCCTTTGGCCCCCTTTGCGCAGCTCTTTTTATTTCCCAGGTGACCATGGGTTGTGACCTTGCGTTTACTCTCAAAGGAGCTTTCGACGTTCATGAATAGGAAGGGGTTGATCCTTGTTTCTTGAAATCGCGATGAGCGAAACAATGAGATCTGACGGTTCTGAACTCTCCTGACGATGTTGTGGGCTCGGGTCTTGGACACTCCCGACACCTCGCACATCGGGAAATGATGGAGCTACTCTTTACAACTTAAAATCGTGATGGGAAAAACGATGAGGAACCTAATCACGTGCCAGGTGTATCCTATGGATGGATGGCCTAGATTGCTCCGTAATACTGCGGGCCCAAATTTGGACACCTTCGGCGCCTTCGGGGTTCGGGGTTTCGAGATATAGGACAACACAAAACCTTCACCCTTTGAAATCGCGATTATCGAAACGCCGACGCGACTAGATCTCGCGCCACGCGTCCTTTAGATGGACGGCTGCTATCCTTCCCTACATATAATATGGGCGCGATGCATTTGCGCTAATCTCGGTGCAACTCCACTAACTACGATTTTCCACCAACCGCTGATCTACTCTTATGGATGAATCTGGACCGCCGATGATATAATCTCGCCCGCTCGCTTGCTTGGGAGCCTGAAATGAGATTTTCCGCATTGCGCTCGGGCACTCCTCATGTGACTCGCTGACCCGAATGCTCTTGTGCCCCGGACAAGAAATGTTACTAACACTACAGATTCTCATCTGGAGGAGGTCAGTCTTACACTTTGGGCAACCCCCAACCCGGATCCAATCCGGTTGGGAGAAATTTTCACAACCCCCAGTTTGAATCTATTCCAGACGGGGGTAATTTTCATAATCCTTATCAGAACATTCCTGTTGGAATGATGCCCAACCCATCCTATACGAATCAGCCCAGAGGAGGTCCTTATAATTCCAGATAGGGCTCTGGTACTTACCCGAACCCTGGATAGAATGCAGTTCCCAACACACAATCTTTCGCGGGAGGATGGGGCTAGATGCCCCAACCCCGTCTCCCTTTTTTGGCCATGCTCAATCTTCCAGACTTGGCTAAGTTAATGAATGACCCAATAATTCATGATCCCTCATGGCCCCCCGTCCCCACCAAACTTCCTTTATACATTCCAAAGTTTGAGGGTAAGAATGGAGAGGACCTTGGTGAACACGTTACTACCTTTCACCTTTAGTGATCATTGAATTCCCTGAACCATGATTCCATTAGATTACTACTATTTCAACACACTCTCATTGGAGTTGCTTCACAATGGTATATTGAGCTACCCAGGGGAACATATCAATCATTTAATCAGTTGGTAGTGGACTTTCTCAACCACTTTCAGTTGCCCATTTGTTATGATGTTGGCCTCGAAATTTTGTCGAATTTACGCCAGGACACCACCACTCATTTCTTGGATCATATCTAGGAGTGGTGTACACAAAGGTGGTTGATTAAGACCCCCATACCCCTGGCCTTTCTTCTAGAATGGTTTCTAAAGTCTTTGCACCCTCCTATCTCAAAGGACATTGCTACTTCTGGGGTCTCCAACGAGGAAGAAGATATCTTTATAGCCCAAAAATTAGATTTAATATATTCTCAGTCTGGGATGTTATATCACCTCCTTCTAGAATCACCACAGTCAAATTACAATCCTAGGAAAAAACCTGGACCTCATGCCGATTTCATTTTAGGGTCCATCAATGTAAAGCCCACAGACTCGGTAACGAAGTTTGTTGGAGGGTCAGCTTCGTCAAGATCCTCCAAACCCACCCATTCGGTGGATGTACATTCTGTGCAATCGTCGAAAAAACCAAATGGTGACCAACAACTAGATGGGAATAAAAGGAAAGGTCGAAACAACCATAAGGGTGGGAAAAATAGTAACAAACCCAAGGACAAAGATAATAGTGGGAAGCAAAATGATAATGTTGGAGAGGGAAAGAAAGAGAAATGTAAGGTGAAGTTTCCTTGTAAACTTTGTACCAATGACCACCTTACACATTTATGCCCCAAACTCGTGGAGGCTGCGAGACTTTTAAACCTACCGCCTGCTGTGCTGATGAATCCATTCCCACACAATCATCACTTAGCCTCGAGCTCTTTGAACGTCGGAAATGTTCCCTGTGGAGGTCAAAACCACCGTTGCAAGATGGCGACCATGTTTGTATCAATATAGTCGACACAAAAATCAATGTAGCCACCCGTTCTCGAGATTATAGCTCTTCAAAATCTAGTATCGGCTTAGAATCTCCTCCTCCCCCTCTGGAGACGAACCTACAGATTGAGAAACTAGAGCCACTTCCTCGTATTCCGAAAGGAGTACTCAAGCGCTCTACTCACAACCCTAATGCCAGAGCCGCCCATAACTACTCTATCATTGAGGATCTGGGCCAAACACCTTGTGCGATGTCGACTTTGGAGGTACTCCAGATGTGTCCATCACAGAGGAATGCCTTACTCTTTGCCTTAGGAGCTCTAGAGCCTAGTAGCTCGAAACTCATCAAGTTTGATGTCACAGATGTGAAGCCTCGCTTACCCTACCATGTGGCTTTCCAAATCCATGTGGAGTATTCCAAGTATACTATCAAACAAGAAGTCGTTGATGAAGGTGTTGCCACCTGTGTGATGTCCCTGGTCTGTTGGAAATCTCTCGGATCTCCGACCCTTTCCAAGTCATCGAACATGTTGACTGCATTTGACGGTCATTCCTTTCGTCCTCATGGTATTCTCCCCACCTTTCTGGTCCAGTTAGGTGGGAATATGGTAGAGGTGGAAGTAGAGGTAGTTGATGTGCCTCTCGATTATAATCTATTACTAAGTCACAATTGGACCTATGCTATGGTCACTGTCGTATCGTATTTTTTCCATATACTTTGTTTTCCTCATCAAGGGGAGATCATGAATATCGACCAATTATCCTTTGTGTACTCTAGTCCTAATGCATTTGTTGGACCATCGATCCCTGTGATCGACAATTCTCAGCCAACAACTGAGAATATCGACGTCAAAATGTATTATTCCCTCATGGGTACCTTTGACTTCTCGACACTGATTCATCACGTTTATGCCATGTCCAGTAGGCCTGGTTCAACTGGGAGGTCCATACCTTTCCGTACTTCCTATTTTAGTGATCCATGGACCCTACCTTCTCCGACTTCATCGGGTGAAGGATTGTTGCACGCTGGCATAGATATGCCACTATCAATAGCGAAGATTTCATATCAAGTTTTTCTAGACTCTTCTGCCAATCTCGATCATGTTACCTCGCTGACGGACGAGGAGGATCCTGTTCTTAGGCTTGTATGGACCACCTCATGGTCATGCTCACATGATTTCCTATATGATACTTTTCCTTCGGACGAAGCCATCCTCGAAGCCATGAATGGTTCCGAGAGACCTTGGGATGATATGCATCATCGATCTTATTTTCTCCCAAGTATCGAAAGAATCAAGCAAGATGATTTTCGGTCTACCTTGAGTGAGATAGTCGGTCACGTCATAGTTCCACTTGATATGCATGAAATTTATGATGAGGGAAATATGGAAAGTATTTCTCCTACCATCTTGATCGATATCTCTCCTACCCCTGGCAAGATTGAGAATGTAAATATAGGTGCGGATTGTTCGCTAGAAGAAATTTTGATCTACACCAAACTCTTCAAAGAATTTCGAGATGTATTCTCTTGGTCATACGAAGAGATGCTAGGGATCGACACTCATCTTGTTGAACATGAGATTATGACTTATCTGGATGCTAAACATGTTCGACAACATCTTAGAGCTGTAAATCCTAGGAAGGCCCCTGCTATTAAGGTAGAGGTGGAGAAGCTACTTAATGATGGATTCATCTACTCGGTTCCCTTGACCGAATGGGTATCCAACCTCGTTCCCATGAATAAAAAGCAAGGAACCATCTGTGTGTGTATGTAGTTTCATGACTTGAATAAGGCTTGTCCTAAAGATAACTTCCCCACGCCTTTCATTGATCAAATTCTCAATGAGTGTGTGGGAAGCCAAATATTTTCTTTTATGGACGGATTTTCAGGATATAACCAAATCCATATCAAACCTGAAGACCAACACAAGAAAACATTTATATTTCCTTTGGGTACTTTTTCATACCGAAAAATGCCTTTCGGCCTTAAAAACGCCAGGGTAACCTTCCAACGTGCCATGACTTTTGCTTTTCATGATCTCAAGCACATAGTCGAAGCCTACCTTGATGATCTTGCTGCTCACTCTCGCAAGAGAGTGGATCATGTTATACAACTTCGACTAGTTTTTGAAAGATGTCATTACTATAGAATCTGGTTAAACACTCATAAATGCATCTCATGCATTAGGTCTGGTCGTCTCTTAGGATTTTTAGTTTTCGATACCAGGATCATGGTAGATCCTCTTAAGGTTGAGGAAATACTTCAGTTGCCTCCCCTGTGCACAATTAGACAACTTCAAGGTTTACAGGGGAAAGCTAACTTTCTACGTCATTTCATAGTGAACTATGCCAATATCACTAAGGGTTTCATGTGCCTCTTGAAGAAAGACACTCCTTTTATCTGGGATGAGCGAGCCCAATAGTCTTTCGATGCTTTGAGGAAAGCCTTGGTATCGACCCCTCTGTTGAAATCCCCTGATTACAGTAGAGATTACTTGTTGTATATTTTCGCGTCTGCTGAGAAGATTGGTATGGTTCTAGTTTAGGAGGATGATGAGATCCATGAGAACTTCATCTACTATCTTAGTCAAAATCTAGTCGGCCTTGAGCTTAATTACTCTCACGTTGAAAAGATAGCTTTGGCTGCCGTTCATGCAGTCCAATGTTTACATCACTATATATTTCTTTGCAAAACTACTCTGGTTGCTGATGTCAATCCATTTCAATACGTCCTCATCAGGTGTATCATAGGCGGGAAATATAATAAATGGATTGTCATCCTACAAGATTTTGATCTCGACTTTGCTTCGGCCAAGTCCAAGAAATCATTAGTTTTTGCAGAGTTAATATCTGATTTTCCACGATTAGAAGAGGATGTTATCCATGTCGATTCATTTGCAAACGAACACATTTTCCTTGTCTCGTCGTCTAACCCCTGGTATGGAGAGATTTTTTTATATCTTCAAACCTTGAAGTTCACTCAGCATCTCTCGCGAGATGATCGATGACGTGTTAGATATCAAGCCAAAATGTATACCATCATAGGTGACACTTTATATCGCTAATGAATAGATAATATCTTGCTTCGTTGCTTAACTCATGAGGAATTTGAGTCAGACCTAAATGATTTCCACAAAGGGGCTTGTGGTGGTAAACTATTTGGGCTTGCGATAACCCAAAAAATACTGTGAGCCATTTATTTCTGGCCCACTATCTTTAAAGATTGTATCGAAGAGGTTAAGAAGTGTCACCCCTGCCAGGTGTTCACTAGGAAAATGCGCTCGCATCCAACCCCTTTTAACCCAGTCATTATCATCGGTCCCTTAACCAAGTGGGGGGTATATTTCGTCAATTTCAACCCAACTTCAGCTAGGGGCCACCGACATATTATCGTGGTCGTCGACTACTTCACTAAGTGGGCCAAGGCCATGCCTACTATAAAATCCAATGGGAAGACTACAACCTTCTTTGTGTTCAATCAAATTATCGCCTGGTTCGTTATCCTGAGTGAGATTGTCACTGATCATGGCAGTCACTTTCAGAATGAAATGATGGTAGAACTAGCATCTAAGCTGGGGTTTTGACACGGTCATTCATCCCCTTATTACCACCAGGAAAATGGACAAGTAGAGGCCATAAACAAGTCTCTCAAGACCATTTTGAAAAAAACTGTCAGTCAAAGTAACTCCAATTGGCACATCATGCTATATCTCGTGCTTTGGGCATACCGAACCTCGGTTAAGACTGCCACCAATTTTTCCCCTTTTCAGTTAGTGCATGGTGTGGAGTTGATCCTTCCCATGGAATGTGAAATCCCTTCTCTCAAGTTGGAAGTCAATATCCTACCCAACACTTCAGATTTAGAGCGACGCCTTGTGCAACTAGAGATTCTTGACGAGAATCATTGAGATGCCTTTACGACTATCGAGGCAAACAAGAAATGTGTTAAGGTTCAGTACGAAAAGTCTTCCTGTCCCCAGTTGTATGTTGAGGGTGAATTGGTCCTATTGTATGATCAAGCCAAAGAACCGCTAGGGGTAGGCAAGTTTAAACCCATGTGGAACGGTCCTTACCTCGTGCGACGAGTCCAAGAAAAAGGAGCCTATGAGTTGGAAGATTATGAAGGGAATAAGTTGGCCAAGCCCAAAAATGGGCTATACTTGAAAATGTACTACGCTTGAGCCCTAGGCTTGGGCATGACTCTTTGTATACTAATGTAAATTTAGTGTATATACATCTCCTTGTTCCTTTTCTTTTATCTTTAGCTTTCTTATCACGTTTTCCCTTTGTTGGCAGATGTCAACGGAGTCTTCAGTCTATCTAGGATTCACAGATGGAGCCAATCATCATACATGGAACTTGGCTTCTGCTGCTTGGGTGGTTTACTCACCTGAGGGTTTGCTGGTATCTTCAAGTGGCACATGCCTAGGGCCATCCACGAATAACGTGGACGAATATAACGTCGTCATAGAAATTTTGTGTGATGATGTCTTGCATGGTATTTTATCTTTAGAAGTTCACCTGGATTCCCAGTTAGTAGTATTTCAGTTGAACGGCCGTTACCATGTGCGTGATCCTACTTTACTCCGTTGATTCCTATGGGTATATCTTTTAGAGTGACAATTTGATTTTATTACATATTATCACATTCCTAGGAGTTCTAATCATGTATCCGATGCCTACGCTAAATATGTCTTATATTGGCATTTTTCACATTAATAAAGAAAATAAAACCATTAACTCAATGTACACATTGTAATATATAAGTAAAGCCGAAGATCCCTTTTTATATATTTCAAAAATATGGTGTTTATATTACAAAAACTGGGTCTAAAACCCTCAAAATACATATACAACTGATATACATATCCCAAGACATCCATGCCTGTGGCACTGGATGTGAATCATGATAGAAAAACACAACATTTGAGAGATGTTGGAAGAGTCATACCCATGCTCTAGGTACACCAACCACCTGTCACTGCATGGCTTCAGGTAGATCCTCTACCTGGACCATAGGAATCCTTTGTGTCAAATGAGACAGGTTACCCCGCACATTCTATAGGACCATCTCCACTTCTCCTCCCACCACCTCATCTTCCCAGTTCCTCCGTTTATGTTGAAGGAATCCCTTTGGCCATCATGGACCCATGTCTGCGATTACACAAATATCTAGTTAATATTTAAAGCACCATCCAAAAATATTTTTGTTCCCTTTAATACAAAAATACAAAAAATGAAATATGTAAATTTGTTTTACCTATGGCACCATAGGTGGCCCCTAGTGGAAGCGACATATCTAGGTCTCCTCTGAAATTGATCCCTGCATAGGGATAGTCGTCTAGAGCAATGATTTGTATCTGCCACCAGAAAAAAAAATCATCGTTGTAGGGTGTTGACACCCTACCTCCCCCTTATCATCTCATGACTTCGATCCATCGCGCCATGGCTGGATCACGTGGTCCCCTAGGAAGGATCTCCACTCTAGGTACTAGACCTAGAACCCACTTGAAAAAGAAGCTGCAAAGAATAGAGGAAAACATGAAGTTTCGTTTCCCCCCCTGTTTTCACTCTGTCAACTGACCTTTCATATTGGTCAGTCATGAGGTACACCAATCATAGACAGTGGGTCTCGCACACTCCACTCCATAAAACATAAGAAGTCTCGATGCTTGATGCAACGAGGCCGAACCTATGACCCTGGTAAGCACGAGCACAATGATCTTCAAACTGAGGTTACTGATTTCTCGGATGGGGACTTGACTTCCCACAATGGGAGTCCCTGCTACATAGTGGGATTTTATATACTCCTCGATCTTCATCCCACTCCCTGCTCCACATGACTTGAGGTTCACAACCTCTCCTCGGCATGATAGACCAATCAAGAAGTAGATTTCCTCTACTTCGATCCTTAACGGTTGTCCATCAAGGATAAATCTCTCGCTATTAGGATCCCAATAACCCACCAACATTTCCAACAACCTCACTTGGGCCCTCATTCTTTTGAGAGCCCAAAACTTGTACAAACCACATATTTTTAAATCTGTTTGAGCCACTGGATCTTGATCCACAACTGCATCTACCTCCTCATTCTCTCTCTCTTTCCATTCCAAGACCATCCTGCCAAAAAAAAATCAATTTTTGAGTTAAGAACCCCCTTGTTTTTTGCCAATTGCGTACATATACATGGCTTACTTATCCACAATCATGTGTAGGGATCAATACATGCTCCCTATGGTTAAAACATGGGCGTATACCTAGTTGTACATGCGACCTACACAAGGAAACACACGTATACCGAAAATCCTAATTTATTCCCTCAAAAACTAAAAAATGGAAACCTAATTCAAAAATGTAATCCACTGAATTTGAAGAGGATGAGATGAACAGTTACCTGATCCAGACGGTTCATGATTTCATTGTCCGATGCTCCCGTAATCGTCATTTGAATCCTTGAGGTATTTTTGGTCCAAATTGGACTATTTGGGTAAAAATCAAAATGATACAGTAATTTTTTATTTTATTACTATTTATAAATTATTTTTACCCACTTTATATAGTTTCATGATATTTTTTAACCTAATGGACTAATTCAAGAATGGTTTTAAGCTGTTTTTGTAGTTTTGACTCAATTTTCTTGCCGACTTCAACATCATGGTTGGTCGTTCATCTCCTCAGGCATGTATTTTCATAACCTAACATATAGGATAGGTATTTATTCCATCATGCATTTCACATTATCCTTCGATTACCACTTTTTATGCCTTAGGTATGAACCCATTTATTGCGACGCATGACCCTCCATCTACTATAAGTAGCATCGTTAATAAATGGTAGCGACTTACCAAACATGGGTACCCTAGTAAGATCCTTTTTGTCATTTGGTGCCCATGCCGAGTTTTTTCCTCAGGAGTCCATTATAATTCGATACATGACTTTATGATGAACCTCGTTTCTCATTCATAAACATGTGGCCTTATTGCCCGCAGACTCCCAAAAATGAGTCTTAATTAATCTCTTTTCCGACTCGTCTAAAAAACCAAAACGATTGTCGAGTGATTTCTCCCTTTTACACTCGTTAAAATTGGATTTGAAAGGTCACAAGTCTTAGTTAAGCTCTTTTTCGAATTGTTATAAAAAATAAAAAATATTTCCAAGTGATTTGTCCCTTTCACACTCGTTAAAATTAGATTTGAAAGTTCATGAGTCTTAGTTAAGCTCTTTTCCGACTCGTTATAAAAAATATAAAATATTGCCGAGTGAACTTGTCTTTTTCACACTCGTAAATTGGATTTGAAAAGATGTCTATTTGGCACAAGTTTACCCGTTTTTCACACCAAGTAGACTAAAAGACATAAAAAAGGACATTTTTTGGCATTAAGTTGTGATTGCATCTCATGCCCTCGCTTGCAGTATTGAGCCTTTATCCGGTTCTCGCTTTGCGTTATAAACCGTTGCCTAAGCTGTTTTTGCATCCTCAACCAAGTAGAGCCTTGTTTATATCCTTCACAATTTGACACCCTATACCCTGGAGGGAACATCACCCCAAGTGTCAATCTCCCACATGCATTCCCCTGCATTGAGCATAGGTACGTTCCATTGTTGGAACTATTTTTGCTTACTTGTGACACTTGTTCCCTCCTTTGTATCATAACATTCATTTGTTATGAAAAAAACAAAAAAAAGACGGGCGGGAAGGGAGTACTATATTGTAATTGGCAGCAGTCATGTTGCCTTTGAACAGAGCACAAATTTATTGAGCCCTTGCATCATCATAATTTTGGGTTTAGCATGGCCTTAGGAAGATGATCTAGTTACAATGTTTTCTCTACCGACTGGTTACTCTTCCAGTCCCTATAAAGAACATTATTGATGCCTCCTGCATCTAATAGTCACATCATTGAGTCTATGCTGTCGGAGTCCACCATATGTCTCATGCTCTTGTTCAAAGGAAGTCTATCAACATGTTTCGACCAATCCTCAAAAATCTTGACTTTGCATGTCGGCCATATCCTCAGTTTGTCTCAGAATCACATGATACTATGGTCTTATCATGCACCTTGTCCCTACTTTCGTCATTGGTAGGTCACCTTGAACCCAACAATCTGTTAGGCGGAAATATTGTCGTTTAATTCTGTTGTAGTACTTTCCCAACTATTTAATTTGTCAATCCGAGGTTCATAGGCTTACGAAGCACACACACTATATATGAAAGACTGAAGTAGAAGTAATCTAATCTAAATTTCTGAAATTAAATTAATCTAGGAAATCATTGAAATAATAACTAGGAAAATAGGAAATTAATTTAGGAAAGCAATACAACATGTGAAGAGTTGAATGACAAAAGACATATGTGAGCTCACACATAAATCAATCTCAAATTATATTACAAGAATCAAATGACAAATCATGAAAGAATAACAATGAAAGAATCAAATCAAAGCTAAGAATTCCCTTCTCCTAATTACAAGACTAAATTATGAATTACATGCCTCATTGTGAATAACATCCCCTTGTGAATTACATGACTCCTTCATGAAGAGAGAGCACTCTCTTATATACATGAAAGTCTTGAAGAGTGTCATAATTACAAATCCACTATTCTCTCAACTTATTCCTTCAAATCCTCCACTCATATCTTGGATAAGATATCCTAACAAAATCTCCATGATCTTCTCCTTTGAATATGCTTGAATGATTGTCCCAAATATTTTTCAAATCTTGAATATGAGATTCGAATTTGAGGCTAAGTGGTAATATTTGACTTTGTTGAAATCTTCATATAGGCCTGCACTCATCATCAAACTCATCCAACCTTGATATATAATGAAAATATGTTAATTTCTAATATTTAATCACAAATTCACTTATTATACGAAAATGAATACAATGGAAAATAATAAGGAGAAAGCCAAGTATCATTATGGAAATGGTATGATGGAAGGTTAATGGGATGATGAAATGTAATGAATAGTGAAGGAAAAAGAGGATGTAAATGTGACATTTATGAGGCCCAACATGCCCCCCAACTCAACTTGTTGCATGTCCTCATGAAACCATGCATGGATATTCTTAAGAACTTTTGGCATTCAAACTATGGCTTTGATTGATGATGTCCTTTTAACAAGGAATATTTCCAGGATGTAAAATACAGGAGTAGCAACATGTAAAATATGTGTAACAACATGTGAAATTTTCTTATGGTTGGTTCTTATGTGACAACCATGAATATAAAAGATGTTGGTTCCTGTGTTAACAACATTCATTTCACTTATTTATTTTCTTGCTACAATAATTTAGTCATATACTCACTAGAAATAATAAGCTATCAATGTGCATAAGAAAGCATCATTGTGTATAAGAAAGCCTTTTCTTTATCTTTATGAATCATGCCAATATGTGTATCAATCAAAATGCAACAAAGTGTTGCTGGAAAATGAATGTTAGTGAATCATAAATGGAATGATGAGATGGTAAAATGGAATAATGGTAATGAATATGTAGTGAATATAGGTTCCTTTCCACCCCAATTGAAGTGGTTGCATATCCTTATGAAACTTGGCATAGGTTATGAAAGTGAAAAAGGAAATAGAGCACGGTGAGGGAATTTTCCAAAGTTATTCATTACTAGAAAATAAGGAGTTACATTATTAAAGATTAGAAAAGAACATAACTCCACTTACCCAATAATTATGATGAACAATGCAACATGAATATGGCTGGTGCTGGAGCATGGAAGATGTCACTGTTGCAGGATCATGAAAATGGAACTGCTAATGTTGTTGTTGCTGTAAATGGATCATGGGAAGTGAAGTAATCTAAACTACTACTGCTGAATCATGAGAAATGTGGAAGGCAGAGAATATGGAACTGTGGTACTCTCATAGATATGAAATCAAATTGTTGCAACTGCTGAGGGGATCATGAAAAAATTGTATAGTCTTCACCCACTACAAACTGATGGTACAATTCTAATCATGTGAATGAATGTGTCGGTGTCGAGCATGAAGAGAAATCATTGGATTACCGGCCATTGATGAATGTCGTTAACTAATGCGAGACAAACTCATGAGTGATGTCAATGAGTGTCAAGGTACCAGAGTACATCTTGCGAAGTGCGAATAGATGTGCTGATGTCGAGCCACTTGAAAGATCTAACGATCAAGGGACATTGATGTGTTCCCATGATTTCTAGCGAGAGAACTTGCCATTAAGGCATGCAAGCCTCTAGGTACTGAAAAGGAACTCTAGTCTATATCCTAGATAAGGTGCTGAGGTCGATGGGGCAAGACTGTTGAAAGGTGGGCCTTAAGGAATCCCACATCAGTCAATGCGAGTTTATAAAATGATTGGTAGGACTAAAAGATAGATCTCAGTAGCAACACGATTTATGATAAATAAATCAAGGCAATGTAATCATGGAAAGGGAGTTTTTTTTATTTAGAAGGAAAATTGGAAAGGCAAAAATGAACTGAAAAGGAAATGATGTATGCAACTCAGAAAGATAGGCATGTGTGAAGTCATTAAAGTTAAGGAAATGGAAGATGGCTTCAACACAGGAATGACCAATGTACGTTTCAAGGAAAAAGGGGGGTAAACATTCATGACGCAAATGGGTTTATTGAAGGTGTAGTGTAACAACATATTACAAATACATGAGTAACAACATGTAAAATACATGTGTAACAACATGTAATACATGTGTAGCAACGTGTAAAATACACGTTTGACAACATCGTCATGAAATGTATAATGAAGATCAACTCCTTCAAACTGTTTATCAAACATGTTTTTCTGAAAAATGTTGTGATTCTTGAAGATCCCTCTGGCATGGAAAATGAGCGTCATGTTCTTGCAATCAGTCTTTAGTACTAATCCTACAATCAAAACTTTGTGAGAGCATCACAAAACATAAAATGCAATAGATAAGTACAAATGCGAACTAATTGAGATAGAAAATAAATGCAATTATACCCGTTGTCCGCACTTATTCGTTTCGTCATTGATTTATGCCAAAGTGACTTAAGAAAACCAAATGAATGTTAAACACAAAAACATGTATTTATTATTTTTTTCAGGAATGTTTTTAAAATGTCCATTTGCAATTTTATATTTGAATTGTTTTTGGTTATATATATACACATATATATTTTTATTGTTTCCAATTTTTAAATTTGTTTGTTTGTTTTTATTATGTTTGGTTTAAAACAAAATAAAAGCACTAAATATTTTTTTGTATTTTATTTATTTATTTGTTTTAAGAAAAAAAAAACAAATAAATAATTGTGTATTATCATTAACAGAACAAACAAACAAAGAAATCTATTTTTTTTTCTTTTTTTTACAAGCAAATGTTTTATCACTTCAATGGTGATTCGAGTGTTGTGGTGAGATCAATGCTAATGAAGATATTAATCCAAAAGGAAGTATAAAGCATGCACATACAACCATGACCCAAATGATTCTCCAACCAAAAATAAAAATAAAATGCAGAAAACCCGAATGAAGTTATAAAACCTAACACCATAAATTATTCAGCTTATGGAAATCAAACCTGATCACAACAAATAGTTTTCAGGAATTCAAACCAAACCACAAAAAAAAAAAAAAAAACTCAGATTGGACTTGTGTGAAGGCAATGTAAAGGAATGTTTTAGTGCGTTAAAGTTTTGCCAATTTAACTTTCCCAACTTGTTCTCTTCTTCATTAAATAGTTTAGCCCTTGCAGTGCAAGTTTGCACATCTTCTCACAAAGAGATATGAGGCTGCTTGTTCTTTCCAATATCTGCAGGATCCATATCAATATGAACAATGTTGGCACGGTTTGAAAATGACTCCAATTTACCAGTCACTCTAGCATCAAAGAGAACACCAAAAGAAAGAAACAAATCAACTTTATCCACTGCATAATTGGCATAAACAGTCTCGTGCATGCCCAACATCCATGATCAAGTAATTGTGCTTTGTTATAGACCTAGTCACCACCACAATTGGAGTTTCTTGAAAGGCATATGTGCCTATCATTCTCTGGGGCATCTGACCAATAATAGAAACCAAAGGAATGTTGTCAAGAAATGCATCTGCAAGACCACTTACCAAGTTGGTGGCACCAGGACCAGAAGTTGCAATGCAAACAACGAACTTTCCTGTAGATATGGTATACCCCTCTGCTGCAAATACTTCTCCTTGTTCATGGTGACCAAGGAAATTTTTTATGGTCTTGAATCGAGTAAGTTCCTGGTGAATTTCCATAGATGCACATCCAAAATGGTGGCTACCCTCCTTCATCATCGTCGATCTTACGAATCAGATGGAACCTTGCCATCAGTATGTGTAGATCACATTTCCATGCGAGCCAGCCTTGGCATACGACCTATTCTTCATCAATCGTAACAGTTGAAATGTTGGACATCATTGATTTAGCAGTGAAATCATGGGCATATGGGCATATAAGTCCATATGCATCTCTTCGTTTCTCTGATTCCAGATGTTGAAGGTGAGTTCCTTCTCTCCAAAATCCCATGATAAGTCGCCTGATGAAAATATTTGCTGATTATTACATAAAACTTCATGTCAATGTAGTCCTTTCCAAACGTGTCGTAATTAGATCAGGATGCAAAAGGTCCCACGCATTCTCTGAACTCCCACCATAAAGCCTTATAGGCAGGTGTATTGTCATAATAGTAATACCTGCCAATAATCGTAACCATACATATGCATATGGATATCTAAGCATTTGCGTCCAGGTCTAGAATTTTTCACCATGTTTGTACATACCGTAATTCTAGTGGCGGTTCCATGGAAAGATTTTTTTTGCAGTTTACAACGTCAAAATTGCAGTTGAACAAAAATCGTGAAGTGATCGTCGTTCATGTCTGCAAGAATACTGCAAATAATTCATCATGAAAATGATTAAAAATCAGTGCATGACACTTGTCTCCTATGCCTAGGGTTCTCTTCCACCGGCCTTTGATTGGCTTCTTCTCTTAAACCTCTCGATCACACGTCTCTCGTTATCATCAACCTTAGATATAAGAGCTAGGGGTGCATGTGACAGCTAGTTTGGTCGATGTTTTATAAATTTCAAAGACAAAATTACACCAACCGGTCATGATCGTAAGAATTGACAATATCAACAGCGCACAAAAAGAGAAGATATGAAAATAAGTGGGCTCATCAAATATCTATTCATTAGTGGCATCAACTTTTAATCATTTAATGGTGAAATGGCTGATTGCTTCAGGATCTGGACTGATTGTTAATTAATTGGTGCCGACATATTATTGATATCGACCTATGGATATGGAGAATCACAATCCTACCACCAACCATCACAGATATTTTCTGCAGTTAAAGACCACCATAAAGAGGGTGTAATGCTGCAAAGATCTTGCAACTGAATCATTATTTTGATTTTACGCAACAATAATTAGGTAAGGAAGAGAAAGAATGGTTGCACGAACATGATTTGGTTCTTATTTTTTCGCTCAACAACCCAACACAAAGTATCTAGTTTTTGATATGAGGATTATATTGATCATGAGAATAATTGCCCATATTGGTTATAGGAATCGCTCAAATGCCTGAAGATCTATTAAGATAAAAAGCAATCCCTTCAAAGATTGGAATGTCTAGTCGTGCATGCATGAATCTTAGGGGTATGGGTCGTGGAAGAGGTGGTGGGCAGATGTTGTAGTGCAAATTATCTCTCTAGTATGGCATGTGCAACTCAACCATAAATGAACAGGCAACTTCAAACCAAAAACTATTGCAGCAGGAAACAAATTTTTGTACAGTTTAAATGGAATTCAATCGACCACATTTTAGTATTGTTTTAGCATGCCGCGACAGTTCAGTGGGGAAAAAATCATGAATTTGCAGACCATTTATTATTATTATTATTATTATTTGTTTTGTGTCATTTTATCCTAACGCCACTATTGTTTTATTGTTTGTAGATCTACAAATTTATTCAATCACTGTTACAACAAAAATGACACGGTTTCAGCAAGTAAAATTTCGCTACAACAACATGAAAAATGTCATTGTACCAGCATGCTGTAACAACATGTAAAATTTTCGCTGTATCAGCATGCTGTAACAACATGTAAAATTTTCTCTTTGTTTTTATTCGTCTAATTTTTTTTTTTACTATGTTTATTTGCAGGTCAAAGGATGGACGCAAAAATATTCATTCCTAAAATCAAAATCATCCCTATTTTCTGATTCTCGCGATCGCACGAAGCGCGAAGGAGAGCATACTTATTCTAGGTAAAAGCAAAACTGAAAATGAAAACATACCTACTCTATATTAATTAGAAATTAAAAATAAGTTACATATAGTCAAATATCTAATGTAGCCACTCACGTAGCAGTAACAACAATATATTCAGTGGAAATTTTTCGAATGAAAAATGGAAATTTACAAGAATAAACAAATTTTGTTGATGTAATGGCAAACTAAAAAAACAAAATTTATCTAAATGAGTACTTACCTAGAACCATTTCTCGATAAAGATTTCATAGGCACAATTTCCCTCCTTCAGATCATGTTGCAACTCCTCATTGTCCTCCTGGATCTCTTGCTCACATAATTGTTCTTCATTAAATGTGAAGGATCCCTCAAATATTGATTCCTCGTTCGCAACTGGAGGAGTAATTAAGCTCGTGGCTACTGTCAATATCTCATCTTCGTGAGAAGAGGAGATCTCGAATTTTGCAAGGATCTGAGTGAGTTGTTCCAAGCTTAAACTCATAGTTAAATCATATTGAAAAAGGGGTTCTTACAGGACCCAAATCAACATAAAGAAAACTAAAAATCATACTAGTTGAAACACATGAAAAGCTCTTGACAGTTGCAAAAATTGAAATTGCAGAATTTGAAATTTGAAGAAATTGAAATTCACACTCTGCATGAAAATTCAAACTAAACTTCAATCCATCTTGCTTCCCCGGCAACGACGCCAAAATGTTATGTGGAAATATTGTCATTTAATTTTGTTGTA
>ML816727.1:11915-37272 GCA_009831015.1 Picea engelmannii | reverse complement strand
ACTGCTCTTGTAACTAGATCATGGGAAGTGAAGGAATCTGAACTGCTACTGCTGAATGATGAGAAATGTGGAAGGAAAATAATATGGAACTGTGGTACTCTCATAGATCTGAAATCAAACCGTTGCAACTGCTAAGGGGATCATGAAAAAAATGTATAGTCTTCACCCGCTACAAACTGATGGTACAATTCTAATCATGTGAATGAATGTGTCGGTGTCGAGCATGAAGAGAAATCATTGGATTACCGGCCATTGATGAATGTCGTTAACCAATGTGAGACAAAATCACTAGTGATGTCAATGAGTGTCAAGGTACCCGAGTACATCTTGCAAAGTGAGAATAGATGTGATGATGTCAAGCCACTTGCAAGATCTAACAATCAAGATAAATTGATGTGTTCCCATGATTGTTAGAGAGAGAACTTTCAATTAAGGCATGCAAGCCTCTAGGTACTGAAAAGGAACTCTAGTCTATATCCTAGATAAGGTGTTGAGGTCGATGGGGCAAGACTGTTGAAAGGTGGGCCTTAAGGAATCCCACATTAGTCAATGCGAGTTTATACAAAGATTGGTAGGACTAAAAGATAGATCTCAGTAGCAACAAGATTTATGATAAGGAAATCAAGGTAATGTAATCATGGAAAGGTAGTTTGTTTTATTTAGAAGGAAAACTGGAAAGGCAAAACTGAACTGAAAAGGAAATGATGTATGCAACTCAGAAAGATAGGCATGTGCGAAGTCATTAAAGTTAAGGCAATGGAAGATGGCTTCAAAACAGGGATGACCAATGTACGTTTCAAGGAAAAATGGGGATAAACATTCATGACGCAAATGGGTTTATTGAAGGTGTAGTGTAACAACATGTTACAAATAGAGGAGTAACAACATGTAAAATACATGTGTAACAACATGTAATACATGTGTAACAACATGTAACACATGTGTAACAGCGTGTAAAATACACGTGTGACAACATCATCATGAAATGTATAATGAAGATCAACTCCTTCAAACTGTTTATCAAACATGTTTTTCTGAAAAATGTTGTGATTCTTGAAGATCACTGTGGCATGGAAAATGAGCGTCCTATTCCTGCAATCCGTCTTTAGTACTAATCATGCAATCAAAACTTCGTGAGAGCATCACAAAACATAAAATGCAAGAGATAAGTACAAATGCGAGCTAATTGAGATAGAAAATAAATGCAATTATACCTTTTGTCCACACTTATTCGTTTCGTCATTGATTTTAGCCAAAGTGACTTAAGAAAAACCAATGAATGTTAAACATAAAAACATGTATTTATTATTTTTTTCAGGAATGTTTTGAAAATGTCCATTTGCAATTTTATATTTTATTTGTTTTTGTTTATATATATACATATATATATTTTTATTGTTTCCAATTTTTAAATTTGTTTGTTTGTTTTTATTATGTTTGGTTTAAAACAAAACAAAAGCACTATATATTTTTCTGTATTTTATTTATTTATTTGTTTTAAGAAAAAAATAAAAAACAAATAAATAATTGTGTATTATCATTAACAGAACAAACAAACAAAGAAATCTCTCTCTCTCTCTCTCTCTCTTTTACAAGCAAATGTTTTATCACTTCAATGGTGATCCAAGTGTTGTGGTGAGATCAATGCTAATGTAGATATTCATCCAAAAGGAAGTAGAAAGCATGCACAAACAACCATGACCCAAATGATTATCCAGCCAAAAATAAAAATAAAATGCAGAAAACCCGAATCAAGTTATAAAACCTAGCACCATAAATTATTCAGATTATGGAAATCAAACCTGTTCACAACAAATAGTTTTCAGGAATCCAAACCATACTGCAAAAAAAAATAAAAACTCAGGTTGGACTTGCGTGAAGGCAATGCAAAGGAATGTTTCAATTCATTAAAGTTCTGCCAATTTAACTTTCCCAACTTGTTCTCTTCTTTATTAAATTTTTTATCCCTTGCAGTGCAAGTTTGCACATCTGCTCGCAGAGAGATATGAGGCTACTTGTTCTTTCCAATCTCTGCAGGATCTATATCAATATGAACAATGCTGGCATGGATTGCAAATGACTCCAATTTACCAGTCACTCTAGCATCAAAGTGAACACCAAAATCAAGCAAAATATCATCTTTATCCACTGCATAATTGGCATAAACAATCTCATGCATGCCCAACATCCATGATCAAGTAATTGTGCTTTGTTATAGACCTAGTCACCGCCATAATTGGAGTTTCTTGAAAGGCATCTGTGCCTATCATTCTTCGGGGCATCTGACCAGTAATAGAAACCAAAGGAATGGTGTCAAGAAATGCATCCGCAAGACCACTTACCAAGTTGGTGGCACTAGAACCAGAAGTTGTAATGCAAACAATGACCTTTCCTGTAGATTTGGTATACCCCTCTGCTGCAAATACTTCTCCTTGTTCATGGCGACTAAGGAAATTTTTTATGGTCTTGAATCGAGTAAGTGCCTAGTGAATTTCCATAGATGCACATCCAGAATGGTGGCTACCCTCCTTCATCATCGTCAATCTTACCAATCAAATGGAACCTTGCCATCGGTATGCATAGATCACGTTTCCATGCGAGCCAACCTTGGCATATGGCCTAGTCTTCATCAATCGTGACAATTGCAATGTTGGCCATCATTGATTTAGCAGTGAAATCATGGGATTATGGGTGTATAAGTCTGGATGCATCTCTTCGTTTCTCTGATTCCAGATGTTGAAGGTGAGTTCCTGCTCTCCAAAATACCACGATAAGTTGCCTGATGAAAATATTTTGCTGAGTATTACGTAGAACTTCATTTCAATGTAGTCCTTTCTGAATGCGTCCTAATTGGATCACGATGCAGAAGGTCCCACACATTCTCTAAACTCCTGCCATAAATCCTTATAGACAGGCGTATTGTCATAGCAATAATAGCTGCCAAGAATCGTAACCATACATATGCATATGGATATCTAAGCATTTATGTGTAGGTATGGAATTGTTCACCATGTTTGTACATACCGTAATTCTAGTGGCGGTTCCATGGAAAGATTGTTTTTGCAGTTTACAACGTCAAAATTGTAGTTGAACAAAAATCGTGAACAGATCACCCTTCGTGTCTGCAAGAATACTGCAAATAATTCATCATGAAAATGCTTAAAAATCAGTGCATGACACTTGTCTCCTATGCCTAGGGTTCTCGTCCACTGTCCTTTGATTGGATTCTTCTCTTAAACCTCTCGATAACACGTCTATCATTATCATCAACCTTAGATATAAGAGTCAGGGGTGCGTGTGAAAACTAGTTTGGTTGATGCTATATAAATTTCAAAGATAGAATTACACCAACCAGTCACAATCGTAAGAATTGACAATATCAAAAGCGCAAAAAAATACAGAGAAGATATGAAAACAAGTGGGCTCATCAAATCTCTATTCATTAATGACATCGACTTTTAATCATTTAATGGTGAAATGGTCGATCACTTCAGGATCTAGACTGATTGCTAATTAATTGGTGTCGACATATTATTGATATCGACTTGTGGATATGGATAATCACAATCCTACCACCAACCATCACAGAGATTTTCTGCTGTTAAAAACCACCGTAAAAGAGGGTATAATGCTGCAAAGATCTCGCAACTAAATCATGATTTTGATTTTACGCAACAATAATTAGGTAAGGCAGAGAAAGAATGGTTGCATGGTCATGATTTGGTTCTTATTTTTTGGTCAAAAACCCAACACAAAGTGTCTAGTTTTTTATATGAGGATTATATTGATCATGAGAATAATTACCCATATTGGTTATGGGAATCGCTCAAATGCCTGAAGATCTATTAAGATAACAAGCAATCCCTTCAAAGATTGGAATGTCTAGTCATGCATGCATGAAGCTTAGGGGTATGGGCAGTGCAAATTATCTCTCTAGTATGGCATGTGCAACTCAATCATAAATGAACAGGCAACTTCAAACCAGAAACTATTGTAGCAGGAAATTTTTTTTTGCACAGTTTAAATGGAATTCAACCAACCACAATTTAGTATTGTTTTATCATGCCATGACAGTTCAGTGGGGAGAAACTCATGAATTTGCAAACCATTTATTATTATTATTATTATTATTTTATTTGTTTGTGTCATTTTATCCTAACGCCACTATTGTTTTATTGTTTACAGATCTGCAAATTTATTCAATCACTGTTACAACAAAAACATCATTGTTTCAACAAATAAAATTTCCCTGTAACAACATGAAAATTTTTGTTGTACCAGCATGTAAAATTTTCGCTCTATCTGCATGCTGTAACATATGTAAAATCTTCGTTGTATCAGCATGTTGTAACAACATGTAAGAGCACTCTCTTATATACATGAAAGTCTTGAAGAGTGTCATAATTATAGATCCATTATTCTCTCAACTTATTCCTTCAAATCCTCCACTCATATCTTGGACAAGATAGCCTATCAAAATCTCCATGATCTTATCCTTTGAATATGCTTGAATGATTGTCCCAAATATTCTTCAAATCTTTAAAGCCTGAAGATGAGATTCGAATTTGAGGCTAGGTGGTAATATTTGACTTTGTTGAAATCTTCAAATATGCCTGCACTCATCATCAAACTCATCCAACGTTGATATATAATGAAAACATATTAATTTCTAATATTTAATCACAAATTCACTTATAATACTAAAATGAATATAATGGAAAATAATAAAGAGAAACCCAATATCATTATGGAAATGGTATGATGGAATGTTAATGGGACGATGAAATGTAAGGAATAGTGAAGGAAAAAGAGGATAAAAATGTGACATTTATGAGGCCCAACACAATCGACACTTCATCATTGGTCGTTGACTGGGTGGTTTCCCTTGTGTTTGATGGCAAGACATATATTCACACTTTGGGATTCGTGCAGTGTCTTGGTTTCCATTAGCCTTATTGGTGGCTCCCTTGCCTTTGTCAGCAATTTTCATCATTGGTTGCTATTCAGAGGGTCCTTTTCGTGAACCTCTTGCATTTGGCACACATAAAAGATGCACAGGGTCGTTGGTTCGTGAACATTTTCTTCGTCCGATCTCCACCAAATCATGAAGCTCTTGCTTTGTTCCTCGTGTTGACTGATGAGATATGCCTTAATGCTCTCCTTTCAGTAGGTCTCTTTCCATCGACTTCAGCTCATTTATTATGGATATGAGACCTAGAGTTTCATGAGTGCCTTGAGGCTTGCAATCATTAGTGGCAGGATCTCTCGCCATTGACAGATGGAAATACATCAATGTCTCTTGATCAATGGATTTCTCAAGTGTTCGAAACCAACTCCTTTATTCGCACTTGTAGAAATGTACTCGGTGCCTTGATACCTACTTTCATTATTAGTGGGTTGTCTCATGTTTGTTAACGGTATACCTCAATGACCAGTAAGAAAACGATGTCTCATCATGTTCAACCTCAACTCCTTTTTTCACATGATGTAGGCTTGCACCTTGGTAGATTGTGTAGAAGACTTGAAGACATCACTACGTCCCCGCAACTTTCCTGAGCTATCATTTCCTTTTCATGGGACCAACACCTATTTGACTTCAGTGATCATGGGAGATCAGTTTGTACTCCATGGTATACAGTTATCTTCAGAATGATTTTGAGATTGGTTTCACTGGGCCTTGTTCATGACTATGACTACTTTTGGCATGCAACCACATTTGTATTTTCCCATTCATGGCCATGAACACTTGTTTGGTATATTTTCCACATGGATCTGCATTGTATTCTTGGCAGCCATGTATGTAAAGTCAGTACATAATAAGCAATTGAGTTCGTTCAACTAGTTCTCTACCACTTCACTTTTGGGTTATATATAATGTATTTCGTCCATCACAGATACTCCTCTGATCTCACACATTAGGGGGCATCAGTTATAGCAATATTTGCCTCACCATTGCTATCTTGCACAAAGGGCCTTTTTCCATTTCCCTATGCAGACTTGTCATCCCTTTTTGATGAATCCAGATCCAAAAATATACATTTTTCCACATATACACTCTCTATCATCTATGCAAGATGCGTATACACTGATTGCTCCACTACAGCCCGCGTACATTGGGATTTGTGCCAAAAAATACAAAAATCAGGTCAGGTTTCCATGTCACGACAAAATATCTCTGACCCTTGGCCTTCCACATAATGGAAACGTTCTGACTCGACCCTTCAGTTGTATTCTAAAGGCTATAAAAGCACAATTTCGAGCTATGAAAAAAGAGGAGAAAACATTCAACTTTGAGAGCAAAGTTACTCTGGAGAAATTACTTCATATTCAGTCTGCATCCCTTTGTCCCTCAAGTATGAACACAGTGTTCAACCCCTAAGCTCTTTCCCTATTGTTGAGACAACCTCATTGACTCTCTCTTATGAGCTTGCCTTTGGTGGAGGATTGAAGTGGTGGAGGCCCAGTTGGAAGGAACTTGGTTTCTTGGTTTCGAACTGTGCCGACACAGAAGTCTGTAATGTTGTCACTTCTGCTGATCAATTATTAATAGAAATACTCCTTTCCCATCCTATTGGTATGTTGAAAATGTATTATTATTATCCATGGGCATGTTTGTAATGTTTATTGACGGATTATGCTATCTAATGTGCTAACCCCTTTATATCATCACTATATACTTGCTTTGCTAATTTGTTAAGAACTTATTGCGGGTATAAATCTTTGGGTCGAAGTGCTCAATGGTGTAACATCATCAAACGTTGGATTGAGGTAGGCCTCTTTCTTATATTGCACATTAGTTCATATAGTATATGCTGGAATTGAGTTGATTTCTGCAGTCATACCTGTCTATTGTGGTTTACCCTTGGCCATAGAGAGTTTTTCCCTTGTAACAAGTTTTTGACAAGTACATGCACTTGTCCCTAAGAACAATGTATTGAACTATCAAAAATGATATTGCCAATGGGAAGGAAGGGAATATAATAAAACCATGAAGAATAGCACCTCAACTATAGAGAAAAATATTATGAGAAGAGTTTTCATGGTAAGCAATTGGTCCTCATATGATATGTAACATTCTATAGTTTGCATTCATATTTAGTTATTTTTATTACATCTAACAAATGTTGTTTCATGTTTCCTAAATGGCAAGGCAATTGGTTTTCCATGAGGAATGAAAATATACTCCATCGAATTTAGTAAGGTTACCTATTATGAGAACCTTTAAGTAGTTCATTTGTTTGATATAATGAATATCCAGAAGAATGTCACATAATGCTTATGGAAAATATTAGATGGGAGGAATAACAAAGATAAATTCTCCAAAGTCATAAGTGACATTTAGGAAGCATCTCATGTAATGAGAAAATAAATGCATTCTTCTAGTGATGGACAATTAGCCAATAGTCCATGGTTATCTAATAGAGTAGGAAGTCATTGTTGTAAATGACATCATTTCGAAAATTATATTTTCAATTGTTTTTTCTTCAAACATAAATTATATATTAATGCAACATGTTGAATTTGGTGGGGTACAACCTCACGATTGGAATTCCTTTACTAAGGTAACTTGGTACTTTCTTGTATTACTTATGATTACATGCTATATATACATTATTCAATTATTGTAATAATGATTGTTTGTTTTCAATTCTAGGAAAAAATAACATTTCCTTCATTGTTACAATATGTTCTACCTCTATCTCTCCCAGATAGTTTCAATAACAACATAAAATAGTTAATACATGATCTCTACAAGTACACAAGATAAGTAAAAAATGAAAATTTAAAGGTTATTTATATAACCTATAGGCATGCGATTTATTTACTGTCAGACAATTTATATGTGTAATAAATTATGTTTCATTTATATGTCAACCTGAAGTTACTATTTACTTATGAAGTACTAGGCACAATATATGCAAGAACAGTTCCTTTGTAGATTTTAATATGCCTAAAAATTGAAACACAATTATACTAAAAACGACTTTTCGAATGATGGAAGAAAATTAAGAACTATTGCAATTTCATTGTCTAAATCATATCCTCTTTTACCCAAGAATGCTAAAAACCAGGTTGCATTAAGTATTCAACTTCAAGAATCAAATATTCTTACAACCGTGTTTTGTTTTCGTATAATTGGAGAATATTTCTTAGTTAATGAACACTCAAATTGAAAATACAAAAATCAATAAGAAAGTCAACTCATAAATTCATAAGGTTGTTTTTGCAATGATCCACAATCTAACTTATAATCCATTCAAGCCATAAAATGTCAAATAGTAGGTTGTAATTTTCTCATTCACACTTATGGTTTGAGTTTAGTTGCAGTATTACTATGTTTTCAACCTTATTGATTTTATTTAATTTAAATGGATTCACCTACAAAAATCTATTTGCACACCACACAACAATAAGTTGAAATGTCATGCAACAAATATGAATCCAAAGTGAAATGTAAATGAACAACAAATACTAATGGAGAGAAATGTACCAGAAAAAGGGGGGGCTTCCTTCTCCGGAACACGCTATTGGAAATGACAAAACTAGAAAGATTTAAATCCACTCCATAACTAGAGTTGAAAGTGCGGTTTTAATAATTTGAAAATGAAATTGTATTTAGAACATACAAAAATAATCCATGATGTATTGGATTATTCCTATAAGAATACCCCCTCTAGAATGGAGAAGGAAGACTCTTTTATAAAAAAAATTGTTTGAAACATAAATTAATGCAGATCCATAAATTTTGCATGTGGTTATAACCATTTGCTAATAGTTAGCAACTAAAAATCAGCTCATAAATTACTCCAATATCTTTGCTAACAACTCAAATCTAATCATATCAAGAGTTCCAAGATTCTCTATGTATCCAAGATAGTTTACTGATGATCCAAAATCCATGGCATATCTTTGGTGGTTGAAGAGGAGTTCAATTTTTTTGAATGTACAGATTTGGAGCAAGAGGAAATAATTATAGATTTAGTAAAATCGATAGTACCTCTCAAAGTACAATCTGGGTTGTTGAGAGTTTTTGTGGAGATGTATGTTTTAAATTGATGATGCCTCATACAAAAAATCACAAGGACCCAATTAATATATCTTTAGATATGAATCTGTCTTGAAATATGGAATTTGCTTATATATAAACCCAAGAGATAACTTCCTTGATTTGACTAGGTTATGCTCAGTGGTTCGATCACATATGGACAAGATCCATCTCTCGAAAATATGTAACGTGCACATATTTTCCTTTTCCCTCTTGTTTTTGTGCTAGTATGAGATCGATTTACAACTACTACAGGTTTCAATTTATCATGTAGTTGTTGCAAGTTTTAATTGTTCCTGCAATAATTAGCAAACTAACCCATTTTTCAAAGATAAATGCAAAATACATTATTTTTCTAATGTTTGATCATAAATTCAATAAAAATACTAAATAAATGAAATTGGAAGACACCTTGACCCTATATCCCACATATGAGCATTAGAATGGACTAATACATGGTTATAGGTAAGTGAAAAGATATTGAAAATAAGGGAAAAAAGATGTAGAAAGATGTTGATTTTGTGACTCAACACATGCATATGGATATCTAAGCATTTACATGAAGGTATGGAATTATTCACCATGTTTGTACATACCGTAATTCTAGTGGTGGTTCCATGGAAAGATTTTTTTTGCAGTTTACAACGTCAAAATTGTAGTTGAACAAAAATCATGAATTGATCGCCCTTCATGTTTGCAAGAATACTGCAAATAATTCATCATGAAAATGATTAAAAATCAGTGCATGACACTTGTCTCCTATGCCTAGGGTTCTCTTCCACCAGCCTTTGATTGTCTTATTCTCTTAAACCTCTCGATAACACGTCTATCATTATCACCAACCTTAGATATAAGAGCCAGGGGTGCGTGTGACAACTAGTTTGGTCGATGTTGTATAAATTTCAAAGACAAAATTACACCAACCGGTCATGATCGTAAGAATTGACAATATCAACAGCGCACAAAAATCTAGAGAAGATATGAAAACAAGTGGGCTCATCAAATCTCTATTCATTAATGGCATCGACTTTTAATCATTTAATGGTGAAATGGTCGATCACTTTAGGATCTGGACTGATTGTTAGTTAATTGGTGTCAACATATTATTGATATCGACCTGTGGATATGGATAATCACAATCCTTCCACGAACCATCGCAGAGATTTTCTGCAGTTAAAACCACCGTAAAGAGGGTATAATGTTGCAAAGATCTCGCAACTGAATCATGATTTTGATTTTACGCAACAATAATTAGGTAAGGCAGAGAAAGAATGGTTGCACGATCATTATTTGGTTCTTATTTTTCGGTCAACAACCCAACACAAAGTGTCTATTTTTTATATGAGGCTTATATTGATCATGAGAATAATTGCCCATATTGGTTATGGGAATCACTCAAATGCCTGAAGATCTGTTAAGATAACAAGCAATCCCTTCAAAGATTGGAATGTCCAGTCGTGCATGCATGAATCTTAGGGGTATGGGCCATGGAAGAGGTGGAGGGAGGATGTTGCAGTGCAAATTATCTCTCTAGAATGGCATGCACAACTCAATCAGAAATGAATAGGCAACTTCAAACTAGAAACTATTGCGACATGAAACAAATTTTTGCACAGTTTAAATGGAATTCAATCGACCACAGTTTAGTACTATGTTAGCATGTCGTGACAGTTTAGTGGGGGAAAACGCATGAATTTGCAGACCATTTATTATTATTATTATTATTGTTTTGTGTCATTTTATCCTAACGCCACTATTGTTTTATTGTTTGCAGATCTGCAAATTTATTCAATCACTGTTACAACAAAAACGCCATTGTTTCAGCAAGTAAAATTTTGTTGTAACAACATGAAAAATGTTGTTGTACCAGCATGTTGTAACAACATGTAAAATTTTCGCTATATCAGCATGTTGTAACAACATGTAAAATCTTCGTTGTATCAACATGTTGTAACAACATGTAAAATTTTCGTTTTTTTTTTATTCGTCTAATTTTTTTTTTTATTGTGTTTATTTGCAGGTCAAAGGATGGACGCAAAAACATTCATTCCTGAAATCAAAATCATCCTTATTTTCTGATCCTCGCGATCGCATGAAGCGCGAAGGAGAGCACACTTATTCTAGGTAAAAGAAAAACTGAAAATGAAAGCCTACCTACTCTATATTAATTAGAAATTAAAAATCAGTTACGTATAGTCAAATATCGAATGTAGCCACTCACGTAGTAGTAACAACAATATATTCAGTGGAAATTTTTCGAATAAAAAATGGAAATTTACAAGAATAAACGAATTTTGTTGTTGTAACAACAAACTAAAAAAATGAAATTTATCTAAATGAGTACTTACCTGGAACCATTTCTTGATAAAGCTTTCATAGGCGCAATTTCCCTCCTTCATATCGTGCTGCAACTCCTCATTGTCCTCCTAGATCTCTTGCTCACATAATTGTTCTTCATTAAATGTGTAGGATCCCTCGAATATTGATTCCTCGTTCACAGCTGGAGGAGTAATTAAGCTTGTGGCTGCTGTCAATATCTCCTCTTCGTGAGAAGACGAGATCCCAACTTTTGCAAGGATCCGAGTGGGCTATTCCAAACTAAAAATCGTAGTTAAATCATATTGAAAAAGGGGTTCTTAGAGCACCCAAATCAACATAAAGAAAACTGAAAATCATACATGTTGAAACACATGAAAACCTCTTCACAGTTGAAAAAATCCAAATTGCAGAATTTGAAATTGTAGAAATTGAAATTCACACTCTACATGAAAATTCAAACTAAACTTCAATCCACCATGCTTCCCCGACAACGATGCCAAAATGTTAGGCTGAAATATTGTCATTTAATTCCGTTGTAGTACTTGCCCAACTATTTAATTTGTCAAATCAAGGTTCGTAGGCTTATAATGCACACACACTATATATGTAGGACTGAAGTAGAAGTAATCTAATCAAAATTGCTGAAATGAAATTAATCTAGGAAAGCATTGAAATACTAACTAGGAAAGAAAAAAATTAATCTAGGAAAGCAATACAACATGTGAAGATTTCAATGACAAGAGACATATATGAGCTCACAGATAAATCAATCTCAAATTATATTACAAGAATCAAATCAAAGCTAAGAATCCCCTTCTCCTAATTACAAGACTAAATTATGAATTACATGCCTCATTATGAATAACATCCCCTTGTGAATTACATGACTCCTTCATGAAGAGAGAGCACTCTCTTATATACATGAAAGTCTTAAAGAGTGTCATAATTACATATCCACTATTCTCTCAACTTATTCCTTCAAATCATCCACTCATATCTTGGATAAGATATCCTATCAAAATCTCCATGATCTTCTCCTTTGAATATGCTTGAATGATTGTCCCAAATATTCTTCAAATCTTCAAATCCTGAAGATGAGATTTGAATTTGAGGCTAGGTGGTAATATTTGACTTTGTTTAAATCTTCAAATATGCCTGCACTCATCATCAAACTCATCCAACCTTGATATATAATGAAAATATGTTAATTTCTAATATATAATCACAAATTCACTTATAATACTAAAATGAATACAATGGAAAATAATAAGGAGAAACCCAAGTATCATTATGGAAATGGTATGGTGGAAGGTTAATGGGATGATGAAATTTAAGGAATAGTGAAGGAAAAAAAGGATATAAATGTGGCATTTATGAGGCCCAACGCAATCGACACTTCATCATTGGTTGTTGACTGGGTGGTTTCCCTTGTGTTCGACGGTAAGACATCTATTCACACTTTGGGATTTGTGTAGTGTCTTGGTTTCCATTAGCCTTATTGGTGGTTTCCTCGCCTTTGTCAGTAGTTTTCATCATTGGCTACTATTCAGAGGGCCCTTTTCATGAACCGCTTGCATTTGGCACACGTAAAAGATGCACAAGGTCTTTGGTTCGTAAACATGTTCTTCGTCCGATCTCCACCAAATCATGAAGCTCATGCTTTGTTCCTTGTGCTGACTGATGAGAGATGCCTTAATTCTCTCCTTTCAGTGGGTCTCTTTCCATCGACTTCAGCTCATTTATTCTGGATATGGGACCTAGAGTTTTGTGAGTGCCTTGAGGCTTGCAGTCATTAGTTGAAGGATCTCTCACCATTGACAGATGGGAATACATCAATGTCTCCTGATCAATGGATTTCTCAAGTGTTCGAAACCAACTCCTTTATTCGCACTTGTAGAAATGTACTCAGTGCCTTGATACCTACTTTCATTATTAGTAGGTTGTCTTGTGTTTGTTAACGGTATATCTCAATGACCGGTAAGAAAATGATGTCTCATCATGTTCGACCTCAACTCCTTTTTTCACATGATGTAGGCTTGCACCTTGGCAGATTGTGTAGAAGACTTGAAGACATCACTACGTGGACACAACTTTCCTGAGCTATCATTTCCTTTTCATGGGACCAACACCTATTTGACTTCAGTGATCATGGGAGATCAGTTTGTACTCCATGGTATACAGTTATCTTCATAATGATTTTGAGATTGGTTTCACTAGGCCTTGTTCATGACTATGACAACTTTTGGCATGCAACCACATTTGTATTTTCCCATTCATGGCCATGAACACTTGTTTGGTATATTTTCCACATGGATCTACATTGTATTCTTGGCAGCCATGTATGCAGAGTCAGTACATAATAAGCAATTGAGTTCGTTCAACTGGTTCTCTACCACTTCACTTTTGGGTTATTTATAATGTATTTCGTCCATCGCAGATACTCCTCTGATCTCACACATTAGGGGGCATCTGTTATAGAAAGATTTGCCTCACCATTGTTATCTTTCACAGAGGGCCTTTTTCCATTTCCCTATGCAGACTTGTCATCCCTTTTTGATGAATCCAGAGCCAAAAATATACATTTTTTCACATATACACTCTCTATCAGCTATGCAAGATGCGTATACGTTGATTGCTCCACTACAGGCCACGTACATTGGGATTTGTGCCAAAAAATAAAAAAATAAGGTCGGGTTTCCATGTCACGAGAAAATATCTCTGATCCTTGGCCTTCCACATATTGGAAACGTTCTGACTCGACCCTTCAGTTGTATTCTAAAGGCTATAAAAGAACAATTTCGAGCTATGAAAAAAGAGGAGAAAGCATTCAACTTTGAGAGCAAAGTTACTTTGGAGAAATTACTTCATATTGAGTCTGCATCTCTTTGTCCCTCAAGTCTGAGCACAGTGTTCAACCCCCAAGCTCTTTCCCTATTGTTGAGAGAACCTCATTGACTCTCTCTTATGAGCTTGCCTTTGGTGGAGGATTTAAGTGGTGGAGGCCCGGTTGGAAGGAACTTGGTTTCTTAGTTTCAAACCGTGCCGACACAGAAGTATGTAATGTTGTCACTTCTGCTCATCAATTATTAATAGAAATACTCCTTTCCCATCCTATTGGTATGTTGCAAATGTATTATTATTATCCATGGGCATGTTTGTAATGTTTATTGATGGATTATGCTATCCAATGTGCTAACCACTTTATATCATCACTATATACTTGCTATGCTCGTTTGTTAAGAACTTATTGCAGGTATAAAGCTTTGGGTCGAAGTGCTCAACGATGGAACATCATCAAACGTTGGATCGAGGTAGGCCTCTTTCTTATCTTGCACATTAGTTCATATAGCATATGTTGGAATTGAGTTGATTTATGTAGTCATACCTGTCTGTTGTGGTTTACCCTTGTCCGTAGAGAGTTTTTACCTCGTAATAGGTTTTTGACAAGTACATGCACTTCGTCCCTAAGAACAATGTATTGAACTATCAAAAATGATATTGCCAATGGGAAGGAAGGGAATAGAATAAAACCATGAATAATAGCACCTCAACTATAGAGAAAAAGATTATGAGAAGAGTTGTCATGGTAAGCAATTGGTCCTCATATGATATGTAACATTCTATAGTTTTCATTCATATTTAGTTATTTTTATTACATCTAACAAATGTTGTTTCATGTTTCCTAAATGGTAAGGAAATTGGTTTTCCATGAGGAATGAAAATATACTCCACCGAATTTAGTAAGGTTACCTATTATGAGAACCTTTAAGTAGCTCATTTGTTTGATATAATGAATATCCAGAAGAATATCACATAATGCTTATGGAAAATATTAGATGGGAGGAATAACAAAGATAAATTCTCCAAAGTCATAAGTGACATTTAGGAAGCATCTCATGTAATGAGAAAATAAATGCATTCTTCTAGTGATGGACAATTATCCAATAGTCCATGGTTATTTAATAGAGTAGGAAGTCATTGTTGTAAATGACATCATTCCGAAAATTATATTTTCAATTTTTTTTTCTTCAAACATAAATTATATATTAATGCAACATGTTGAATTTGGTGGGGTACAACCTCACGATTGGAATGCCTTTACTAAGGTAACTTGGTACTTTCTTGTATTACTTATGATTACGTGCTATATATGCATTATTCAATTATTGTGATAGTGATTGTTTGTTTTCAATTCTAGGAAAAAATAACATTTCCTTCAGTGTTACAATATGTTCTACCTCTATCTCTCCCAGATAGTTTCAATAACAACATAAAATAGTTTATATATGATCTCTACAAGTACACAAGATAAGTAAAAAATGAAAATTTAAAGGTTATTTATATAACCTATAGGCATGTGATTTACTTACTGACAGACAATTTATATGTGTAATAAATTATGTTTCATTTATATGTCAACCTGAAGTTACTATTTACTTATGAAGTACTAGGCACATTATATGCAAGAACAGTTCCTTTGTAGTTTTTAATATGCCTAAAAATTGAAACACAATTATACTAAAAATGACTTTTCGAATGATGAAAGAAAATTAAGAACTATTGCAATTTAATTGTCTAAATCATATCCTCTTTTACCCAAGAATGCTAAAAACCAGGTTGCATTAAGTATTCAACTTCAAGAATCAAATATTCCTACAATAGTGTTTTGTTTTCATATAATTGGAGAATATTTCTTAGTTAATGAACACTCAAATTGAAAATACAAAAATCAATAAGAAAGTCAACTCATAAATTCATAAGGTTGTTTTTGCAATGATCCACAATCTAATTTATAATCCATTCAAGCCATAAAATGTCAAATAGTAGGTTGTAACTTTCTCATTCACACTTATGGTTTGAGTTTAGTTGCAGTATTACTATGTTTTCAACCTTATTGATTTTAATTAAGTTAAATGGATTCACCTACAAAAATCTATTTTCACACCACACAACAATAAGTTGAAATGTCATGCAACAAATATGAATCCAAAGTGAAATGTAAATGAACAACAAATGCTAATGGAGAGAAATGTACCAGAAAAAGGGGGGGCTTCCTTCTCCGGAACACACTATTGGAAACGACAAAACTAGAAAGATTTAAATACACTCCATAACTAGAGTTGAAAGTGTGGTTGTTATAATTTGAAAATGAAATTGTATTTACAACATACAAAAATAATCCATGATGTATTGGATTATTCCTATAATAATCCCCCCTCTAGAATGGAGAAGGAAGACTCTTTTATAAAAAAAAATTGTTTGAAACAGAAATTAATGCAGATCCATAAATTTTGCATGTGGCTATAACCATTTTCTAATAGTTAGCAACTAAAAATCAGTTCATAAATTACTCCAATATCTTTGCTAACAACTCAAATCTAATCATATCAAGAGTTCCAAGATTCTCTCTGTATTCAAGATAGTTTACTGATGATCCAAAATCCATGGCATATCTTTGGTGGTTGAAGAGGAATTCAAATTTTTTGAATGTACAGATTTGGAGCAAGAGGAAATAATTTCAGACTTAGTAAATCGATAATATCTCTCAAAGTACAATCTGGGTTGTTGAGAGTTTTTGTGGAGATGTATGTTTTAACTTGATGACGCCTCATACAAAAACTCACAAGCACCTAATTAGTATATCTTTAGATATGAATCTGTCTTGAAATATGGAATTTGCTTATATATAAACCCAAGAGATAACTTCCTTGATTTGACTAGGTTATGCTCAGTGGTTTGATCACATATGGACAAGATCCATCTCCCAAAAATATGTAACGTGCACATATTTTCCTTTTCCCTCTTGTTGTTGTGCTAGTATGAGATCGATTTACAACTATTACAGGTTTCAATTTATCATGTAGTTGTTGCAAGTTTTAACTGTTCCTGCAACAATTAGCAAACTAACCCATTTTTCAAAGATAAATGCAAAATACATTATTTTTCTAATGTTTGATCATAAATTCAATAAAAATACTAAATAAATGAAACTGGAAGACACCTTGAACCTATATCCCACATATGAGCATTAGAATGGACTAATACATGGTTATAGGTAAGCGAAAAGATATTGAAAATAAGTGAAAAAATATGTAAAAAGATGTTGATTTTGTGACTCCACACTTACATTGTATAATAATTATTTTGTTGACATCTGTGATTTTCTTCGATGTGTAGGTGGTTGTCATCTAAATAAATCCATAAAAAAGATACAAAGTATTGGAAGAGAGAAATTATTTGACTAATGTGTGAAATGAAAAAGCAACTACCATCAAGTTTTTCAATGCACAAGAACACTACCTCATACACCAAGTTCAAGAGATTGAAATATGTGGACCTATACACTCAAGGTCAATGCAGTTGGTGGAGAGTTACATGAAGGCATTAAAGGATTTTGGTATAAGATGGTTACTTCTTGAGGGATCTATTGTTTATGGATATATGAACTCTTGGTGTATATTGGTGAGTATCTAGTTGAATTAGAAACATATATTAACATGCATCACATTTGGGATGTTAATTCCACACACAAATTTGAAGGAGAGGTTTTTTTAGGGAAAGGAAGATGGAGAAAAGTGAAAGGTGATATAATATAAAGTTATAATTTTTTATATGAACTTTGATCATTGTACTTATTTCTCTTTTAGTATGTATATTATTAATTAATTTGTACTATTACCCCTCATTTTGGCAGGGGGTAACCCTAGTGAGGTAACCCTAGTGAACTTATTCACTAGGCCTTGTATTTTTTGAGCTTTGGAAAATTGGGGCACTTAATGTTTTCATGTATATTGATGAGATAAAGGGCTTGGGCATGGAATTAGATTCCTTCATTTTTTTGGGCATCTTCATAGTTACCAATGCAGTTCATATTTATCGAGGAAGTTCATCGTTTCCAAGGCATTGGTTAAGACAATTTTGATCTATTCTTCATATACCATGGTCTCTCRTGCCATGTCATGTCCTAGTTTCTTAAGAACTCATATTTTTCACCATTAAGAGGCATGCACCACATCAAYGAGGCAACGTCCCCACTTGGAGAATGCATGGGAATTTCACTGTGGCACATATGGATTTGTTGGGGTTCTCCCRTGATCTAAGGAAGTAATTGACACATTTGAGGAGGACGATTACACCTTGTTTGCTTCACATTTGATCTCTTGGAGATTTYTTTTAGTGTTGGTCCTCTTTTGCRTGTGACATACATTGCTTGTTGAGTCTTTTTCTCATTATAAGACTCATGTTCCTTCATTGGAGGACCTTAAAGGGGGTTTCATTTCACCTTTAAGGAATATGTTTGATCTTGCATGTGACTTTTGGATATGTTTTTGAGGGGATACCCCCCTTTTTAGGCTTTTAATCATGATTTTGGTGGACCATTTTAACTTTGAGACCATTCATCCACTTTGGAGGAAACCCAGGAGGGTTGATTTGTACACTATGAGGAGTTGGTTGAGAATATACATACTTTGAGGGCCTTTGGAGGCCAATTTTTCACCTTGGACACCCATTCTTTCCTCTATTATGGAATATGCTCCTCTCTTGTGGACAAGTTTCACTTGGATCATTGTACATGCGGCTTGACCACTCCATGTTTATTGTGTTTTTAACTAGATAGTTGTAGGAAATTTGTATTTTACTTTTCTTTTGTCTATATGGCACAGGACCCTATCGGCCCCTTGGGACCGAGATCTGCTCACAAGATCGTTCTATATGCCCTTCGAGATGGATCAGCTCTTTCGGATTCTCTGCTGGAATCCCCTTTCAAATCGATCCACAGGTTCTTTTTCGTGGTTCACAAGTTGAAACTCCGACTCTTCCTCCTCTAATTATGCGATATTCGAACTCGTGAAATGGCTATATCTCTTACTCTATTAGCGCCTTCATCGTATGACCATCGCTAGGCTTATCGTTATCTCCTCTTGCCTCTCGCGCCTTCGCGAGTTTCAATGTCGTGCCTTCGAGCTCTTACCTTACGAACTCCCGAGAAGCGAGAAGTCAATGAAGTGTTGACTCCCTTCCTCTTGGCAACATGTGTCTGCCTGTCTATCACATGGCCCCACCTTGAGGTTAATACACGTGTCCCTCGTTCCTAGCTTCGGCACTTCACGACTTCACCTTTCACGGTTTTGGGACTTGAAGTACTCGACTCTTGGGCTCTCACCCTGCGAACCCCTGAGTTCGTGAGATCCTCTAATTTCTGACACATGTCCTCCTCCGATGGTTGGCTTAGATTACTTCGCGACTTCGCTACTTGCCGCTTTGAGACTTTCGGGACGAAAGTCTCGGCCTCTTATCCTTCGATATGTCGAAATGATGAATTTTTGACACGTCACCTACGCGGGTCCCACACGGAACTCCCCACCTTTTTTCGGAGTTTCGTTCCTCATGAATTCGTGAGTCTGAATGCTAAGCCTTCAGCTCCTCAACTCACAAAACCTCGAAATGGTCAATGAGACTTTGACCTCTCGGTGAGTATGCCACCTGTCCACTTTTAGATGGACGGTCCTGATTCACTTCGCAGCTTCACCACTCGCAAAGTTGAATGACCTCCCTTTCTGACCTCTGATGTTCGAGTCCCCGATACGGGTGATCTCGCAACACATGTCCTTCTTTCCGCAAATGGCTCAGATTCCTTCTCTATCTCGGGACTTCGCACCTCGCGACCTTGCGACTTTTGATGCAAAGACTTCGACCTTTCGACTCTCGAATCCCTGAGACCCGATTCCGTGAGTGATTTAACGCCCGTTTTCTCTTGAGATTTACGCTCGACGAATGATTCTGTAACCTTCTCGCTCTCCTGCAATATCGGACGGCTTCCGGGACCTCGTGAATTCTCCACGGAGAACTCCGACCATCAATTCCCTACTTGGTGATTTCTGCGAAATGAAACAAAGTGTTCTTCTTACAGAACTTGTCCTCCTGCAAAAAACCTTCGCGGCGCTTCCTTCCAATGCTTCAAGCACTCGCCCTCTTGAGCTTGATTGAAAAATTCCCAAGTCCCTTGGGGAAAATTCTTGCGCACACTCCTTGCGGAAATTCCTCAATACTTCCTAGTATCGGACTCTTAGACCCTGAACACTCTCCGCGACAGTAGTCTTCCAACAACTTTGCTCAGTTTGCCAACACTGAGACTTCACTCAGCCTATGCATTCCTTGCACGGATCCTGTGCTTAATTTGCACTTCTACGAGAATGAGAATAATGTTATCTCTCCTGAGCTTGCAGAGACAAACTCTGACCTCCGTCAAAGCATACTTTGTGGACAATTTCACTGCACTCCTTGCAGGAAAACTCTTGCTCAGGCAGAGAAACAATTGAAACTCATTCCTCACTCTCTCTCTCTTAGACTTCAAACAAAAAACATGAAATCATATGCACAACATATAAAGAAAATGTATACAAAAAGTAAACATCCATGAGCATACCACTCAACATGCATACACAGAGAACAAATACGACACCATGAATTTGACTCGAAGCTCTTTATATTAATTCAAATCTCTGTACATGGGTGGTTTCAACTACAACTCTCGGCTTCTTCTCTCCTATTCTCTCTGCTCTCTCATAATGCGGCTTATTGTTACAATAATACAAGGGAGGGTGTCTATATCCCATTTCCCTCTTCGCTCCTAAAACTATCAAATCCATAATTTTAAAGCTATCTACTTACATTAACTAACATAAATGCCTTCACCTAATACAGACGAGAGCGAGGCGCTCAAGGTATGTTTACAATATGGAAGTACACCCTTCCTTAATTGTTTCATTTATGTTTGGCGCACCCACTTCAAAAAAATTCAAACAATTTTATCACATGCCAAAATGCGTTGGTGTGTGCCCCATGCTCGCTTGACGTTGGCGATGCTCCTGCATCATACTCCCTCGCTTGAAAATTTTCATGGGCTCCTATCCATGAGCTCTCGCATGGTCTGTCCATGCTTCTGGATCTCTTCTTCATTCACCCAGCTGGCATCTTCAACTGGATGTCCCTTCCACTTGACCAAATATTCAAAGTATTATTTTCTCCTGGTCTTCTTGCTAACTCTTTTGTCCAGTATGCTTTCCATCCGTGGCTTCTCTGCAACTGGCATCTGTTTAGTCCAATGAACCTCTAGTTGTTCTCTACCTGCTTCTGCTTCCTCAGCTTTGTATGGGTACAAATATGAGACATTGAATATCGGAGAAATTCCGATCCCATCGAGTAATTTAATCTCATATGCATTTGCCCCAAATTTCTTCAAGACCTTACATGGTCCGATCTTCTTCATCTTCAGTTTGTTATATGTCCCCTTTGAGAATATTTCCTTTCTCAGATGTGCCAGAATCAAATCACCAACCTCAAATTGAATTTGTCTCCTGTGTTGATCTGCTCTGCGCTTATACTCTTGGCTCGAGTTCTACAATCGCTTCTTCACCTGGCTGTGAAGTTCCTTCATCGCTCCTGTGAAATCTTCTGCACTAGCACTCCTAGTTGCATCCTGTTCTGAATCTCTCAATTCCGAAACTCCTCTTGGCTGCATCCCATAAACAATCTGGAATGGACTCTGCCCTGTGCTTCTATTGATTGAATCATTATAATCAAATTCTGCATGTGGAAAAATATTGTCCCACTGACTGTGGTGTTCTATCACCAAGCTCCTCAGCAAGTCTCCCAAAATTCTGTTCACAACTTCTGTCTGTCCATCCATCTGGGGATGATAAGCTGAACTGAATGACAAGTTTGTTCCCAGCTTTTTCCATAAGGTCCTCCAGAAGTGTCCCACGAACTTGGTGTCTCGATCCGAAACTATGCTCCTTGGTAAGCTGCGAAGTCGAATGACTTCTTTGAAAAAAAGATTCGCAACGTGAGTTGCGTCACTGGTTTTCTGACACGGTATGAAGTGTTCCATCTTAGAAAATATGTCTACCACTACAAAGATCGAGTCAAACCCTCTTTGTGTTTTTGGCAACCCCAATATGAAGTCCATGCCAACTGCATCCCACGGCCTGTCAGGTAAGGGTAATGGTTGATAAAAACCTGCATTCTGCCTCTTCCCTTTTGAATGTTGACAAATTTTGCATCTGTCCATGAATCTTTTGACGTCTGCTCTCATTCCTGGACAAAAATATGATTCGTTTATCTTTGAGAATGTCTTGTCATGACCGAAATGTCCAACCAATCCTCCACTATGTTTCTCCTTCAACAAATTCTCCCTCATGGAGCATTTTGAAATACAAAGTTGATTGCCCCTGAATAAAAATCCATCCTGGATCATGTATTCTATCCATTGACCTCTGTCCCTGAGAATTGGATTCTCAGCTGCTTCATACGCTTCCTTAAAATCTGGATCATCTTTGTACATGTCCCTGAGATCATCAAAACCCAGTGTTTTGACTCTGAACTCCTACAACAACAAAGATTTCCTGCTCAAAGCATTAACAACTTTGTTAGCAGTTCCAGAAATATGCTTGATTACAAAAGTAAAGTTCTGCATGTATTCAACCCATTTTACATGTCTTTGATTCAACTTCTCCTGTTGAGTCACAAATTGCAAAGCATGATTGTCACTGCATAAGACAAACTCCTTCGGGATTAAGTAATGTCTCCACTTCTTCAATGCCTGGATAATAGCATAGAACTCCTTGTCATACGTGGAGTATTTCACTTTCGCTTCATTTAGCTTCTCGCTGAAGTATGCTATCAGTCTATATTCTTGGCTCAAGACTGCCCCTATTGCAAATCCACTTGCATCACATTTGACTTGAAATGTCTTTTTAAAATCAGGAAACACCAAAATTGGTTGTTCCGTGATTTTCTTCTTCAAGAAATTGAAGCTTTTCTTAGCCTCTTCTGTCCAGTGAAAATACTTGTGTCTCTTCTTCACTATGTCCATCATCGGTGCACTAATTCCACTGAAATTCCTGATGAACTTCCTGTAGAAACTAGCTAATCTGTGAAAACTTCTCACCTCAAATATATTCTTCGGTGATGGCCAATTCTTAATTACCTCCACCTTATATGGATCCATCCTCAACTTATCTATAGAAATAACAAAACCTAAATAAATGAGCTCTGTTTTCATGAATGAAGATTTCTTCATATTTATCAGCAGCTTCTCTTGCTGTAACCTCTTCATCACTGTAGCCAAATGTTTCAGATGCTCTGCCTCTGTTTTACTGAAAATCAGTATGTCATCAAGATACACAATGACAAATTTTCCGATGAAATCCTTCAGGACTTTGTTCATCAATCTCATGAAGGTACTTGGCGTGTTCATTAAGACAAACGGCATAACAAGCCATTCATACAACCTTTCGTTAGTTTTGAAGGTTGTCTTCCATTCATCACCTTCTCTCATACGAATCTGGTGATATCCACTTTTCAAATCAATCTTCAAAAAAAAAATTTCTCCACTCAAGAAATCCATGAAATCATCCATCCTTGGCAATGTAAATCTATACCTGATGGTTATTTTGTTGATTTCCCTCGAGTCAGTACACATCCTCCAGCCTCCGTCTTTCTTCAGATTGAGTACTGTCGGAACAACACGTGGACTCAAGCTTTCTCTAACTAACCCCTTGTCCATTAAATCATGGACCTGTCTCTTGACTTATTCATTCTCTTGCGGTGTCAATCTGTACGCTGCTTTGTTTAGTAAACTAGCTCTAGGTATGAGATCAATATGATGACTCACACTTTTGATCGGTGGCAACGAACGAGGTAGTTCATCCACTACTATGTCAGCAAATTCTTCCAATAGTTTTTGAACCTCTTCTGGTAAATCATCTACCCTTGTGCTGGTTAAAACAATCTTTGGCTTCCTGACCACAATGAATTGTGGTTCCTCCTTCTTCTTAACCTCTGTAATAATTTCCTTCCCACTCATGAGAAGTACAGTGTTGCTCACCTCCGGTTTCACCTCTTTTTCCTTAATCGACAACAACATGTGAGTTCTCCCATTCTTCTCTAGGGTGTATGTGTTCATTCTCCCATCATGAATCACATTCATGTCATATTGCCACAATCTACCTAGCAATAGATGACAAACATCCATGGGAATAACATCACATAGTATTTCATCTTTATACCCTCCTATTTTAAACTCAACTAAACATTGCTTAGTGACATTTACCTGATGTCCTTTTTGTAGCCATGAAACTCTGTATGGGCTCGGATGTTCAAAAGTCTCCGGCTCCAGATTCTCTACCATCTCTGTAGAAACGAGATTGTCTGTGCTACCACTGTCCACAATGACTTTGCATACCCTGTCCTTGGTTTTGCAAGTAGTCCGGAAAAGACTATTTCTTTGCACTGGATTCTCCACCTCCTTCTCTGGCGTTAAGAGAAATTTTCGCATCATTAGTGATCTCCCGCCTTCAGCATCCTCTGCCTCAACATTTCGCCTCTGTTCTTCGGTGATGTGAGTTTCACCACCTTCTTTCTTTTTATCTGGACATTCATAAGACTTGTGTCTGACTTTTCCACATGTGAAGCATTTTATCACTCCACCTCTTCCTCTTCCTCTACCTATAGTATGAGGAAAAATGTTGTTATCAACATACTCTCCTTTTTGATCAACATACTGCCTTCTCTGTGAGCTTCCACCTCTCTTAGTTTGAGTATGAGGTTTCTTCCAGTCCTCCTTGGGTTTCTAATTTCTATCTTGGGCAACTGATTTGCCTTTGGGATGACTTCTGCCTTGGCCTCTTTGACCTTGTTTTCGGCTCAGCTTCTCTTCAGCTTTTAGAGCCATTTGATAAGAATCTTCCACCGTTCGGATGGTCATCATGCTCATCTCATCCTGAATGTCGTATCTCAGACCATTCATGTATCTGGAAACTTTTTCATCATCACTTTCGTGATGACCTGCCCTAATGTTCAACCTGTAGAATTCTTCAGTGTACTCCTTTACTGTGATCAGTTTTGTTGAAATAATGTAACTGCGAAGAGCATTCTTATTATTATTGGATTAAATCCCCATTGCGGATTAATCATGTCATTATTATTATT
>ML816726.1:24230-47988 GCA_009831015.1 Picea engelmannii | reverse complement strand
AGTAAGTTGCCAGCTAACCATGAAAAGTGTTATTAACACAAATGTAGGTGTAGAAATGATAAAGACAATGCTTACCTCTTCCTCTCAATAGATTAACCTGGTTTTAGTGGTAATCAAAGTCAGAGAGTGGGTTGCAACCTCCTCGATGCTTACTCTCGCTTCTTCGTTTTCTTTAGGAAGTAACTGATTTGGGAACATAATACCATGTTTGGGTATGACCTTGTAAATTTAAACATAAAGAATACTTACCTTGTCTCATCAAGTCTTAAATTCGGGAGTGTAAATTTCATATGTGCAATCTATTAAAGAATTTGTGCCATGCTTAAGATTAAATGCAACGCAAGATAGCAGCGCAGGAGCGGGTTTTCGTAATTCATCGACGAATTCAAATTCCAACGGTTGGCCGACGTGCGGGATTGTGGTGTAGGTTGCGTGAAAATTTAATTTGTCTACCAAAGCGCATAATTCTATATTACCTCATATAGCAGTGTCCCATCAAATCACCAGGCCTTTTCATGTTCACAAGAAACTAGTTATGATCGGTGCTGGGGAAAAAAAACAAGGTCTTTTGAATGGAACAACAACATGGATCGAACAGGATCGCTGGTGTAGAATGACGAAGGTTTGATGAAAAACCCTGATGTTTGGTGACCTATCAGTCTTTCGATAGTAAATGAGTGAATTGACGTCGACAATTTTCCTTAGACATTTTTTCGTTGATACCTTTAGGAAAAAGTTCCAACACTGATTAAAACCGTCGTATAACGCTGATGTGGAAATGTTGACATGGAAGTACAGATATGACATGGGGAACCTCAAAAGATGACATGGGGAACAGAATGAGTCATACGGATTATTTACACGAAAAGACATGTGGCTTATTCATTTTGACCTCTTCGTGAGAAACATTTTTCGACATCAGTGACTTTCTTTAGTCATACATCTCTGGCTACAATGTCCTATCCTGTCGATGTCGACGATGTATCGACGATCGACTATTTGTGTCGGTCAATGTTTTGTCATTTCGACCCTCGGAGTTTGTCGATGCCGAAAATATATCGTCGATTGATGATTTTTTATGGTTGTCTGCATTTGCGATTTATATTTGGGATTTCACCGATGTCGAAAACGTATTAGCTATGTTAAATAAATGTATTATAGACCAGGAATTTCCAATCAACAATCGTTGAAAAAGTTTAAGCCATGTACATTTTAGGCCTTTCATGCAATGTTACTAAGAAATATCAATCTGTCAATAACTTCAAGCCAAAAAATAATAACCGATAACAAGACTCAATAACAACATATAAATTCATCCATCCCGCAATACTGACTCTGATTCAAAAAATGATAAGTGGTACCCAAAAAGAAAGAAATTTCACAAAATATTTTTAGGTGTGTAGAGTGTTCAACACTTCCTTACTGACTCATTTGCCTCAAACAAGTCTTTAGTTGGTTCCCTACTGCTTAGGTGAAGTAGAGAGGGAAACTAGTCAACTTCCTAGCAGGTTAGAAATATTTTTTAGTGCATTTTATAAACATAAATGAAAGTAAAGGAAACATAAATTGAATATATAGGTATAACATCCAACAAATAAGGTTATTCTAGAAGGGTAAACCGACCAAAATGACCAATTTACTTGTTTAGGGAAGAAACAACAAAGAACATAAAATTAAGAGACAAAAAATGAAGTGAAAGAGAGGGAAATATTCTTATAAACAAGAAAATTTGGGCTCGAGGGATGTCCTAAAGGACCCATATACCTCCTAGCTTCCAACTAAAGCTGGTATGCTTGGATCCTTCCAAAAATATACACAAACAATCACATAAAAAATATATCCACTATTTGTTAGTACGGAAAATAAAGCAAATAAAACCAAAGGAAATAATAAGAAACACCTATCTAACCAATCCTTCAAGGAGATATCCAACATAACTAGCATTTACAACTATCCCTCAATCCTCAACCAATAAGATTTAAATCTCATGCGAACAAGTAAGAACAATCACTAAGAACCCTAAGAAATCAATATAGCATAACCACTATATTTAAGAATTCCTCCAAAATACAAATCCCTTCCTCTTATTTAGAAAGAAAAAAAGAAATAAATAAAGAAAGAAAGAAATTATTTTAACGTCCACGAGGCTAACAATAGCCTATGGGACAGACCACCTCACACACTTATTTCTGCATTTCATCCCTTTTCATGTTCAAATTGATGATGAGCTCCCCCAATTTCTCCATTGTCGCCTCGCTGAATAAATTATCCCAAGAGCTAGTTGTCAAGATACTTACATAGTTATCCCTATTGTCTTTGAAGGCTTCACACCCTAAAATGAAATGTTTTTATGTTTCCACTTTTCCAGAGGTGAAAAACATACACACCCTTTCTTCTGAAGCTTCCTTTGGTATTTTCCAACCCCCGGTTTCACAACAGAGTTGATGGGCATTGGTTCTTAATTGAGCAATAAGCATTTTGTCTCTCCAATATATATTGGCCCCTATGTATGCTTTTTGATGATGATTGTAAGTGGGGTTAAAGTCTTCAATATAATACTCTTTCTTTCTCCCTAGCCCTTTATCCCAAGTTTGCTTGTGGAACCTATCGATAAAAAAATCCTTTATCTCTTTATTGTTTGTAGGACACCTGTTCAAGTGAATATCCCATTTACTAAGACATTTACTATTTTTCTGCATCCATGTCTTCTTTCTTTTGCAAAATATTTCATTAAAGACAACCTTAGGCAAACTACCGTATTCCATTTGCTCAATTTTGTTTAGATATCTTATGAGTCGCACCATAGAAATTGCTTCAATAGGAGCAACCCCCATTTCACTCAGCATGATATCATAAGGGACTAAACTTTTAATTTTAAACGTGTTTGTAATCAAGCATTTTTTTACTCTTCTCAATTTGCTTCCACTGTAAGTCACATGTATTGTTGGCCCACACCTCAAAACCATAGAGAACCACCAGGATCACTAAAATACCAAAGAGAGTTTACCTAGTCTTCCAATCCTATAGCTATGCCTCTCTGCACCTATTTTGGAAAGCATAGAATGATTTCCAACCTCCCAAAGTTCTTTTCTTTCTGCAACCGTCCCAACTTAGATTTTTGTTGAAGTCAATTTCAAGGTATTTATAATCTGCCACTTCTTTAAGAGCGTTGCCTTCAAAGTAGAACTTATGTTAATTATGTTTTCTTTTGCTAGAGAAAACTACCACTTTCGTCTTGCTAGTATTTCCTTGCATCTCGACTGTTCTACAAAAGTGCTCAAGGGAAATTAAGTATTCTTGCAACCCTAAGAGCTGATTTAGCAATCAAAATAAGGTCATCTGCATACAAAAGAAGCCTTATCACAAACTCACCCAAAAGTGTACCATCGTCATCCTGTAATTTTAACCACTCTTCGAGTTTGTGTATATATAAACCAAAAAGGGTAGGGGACAATGGACACCCTTGCTTGACCCCGATGTCACTCCTAAAAATTTCGGAGATATCAGCTGACATTCTGATTTTGACTTTAACCTCCTCATATAGCATATGGACAACTGCTCTAAGATGCATAGGAACCCCAAGTTCCTCCATTCTATGCCAAAGCTTATCTCTAGGGACCGTGTCAAAATATTTTTTGAAATCGACCAAGCAACAAAAGGATTCCTCTTTTTTCTCCCACACTTTTTCAATGATGCTCCTTAGAGTTATATTGTGATCAATCGTGGAGTGTTTAGGTATGAAACCTGCTTGTCCTTTAGCATGCTTATCTCCTTCTTCCTCCCACTTGTTGATTCTATTTTCTAGCATACTTCCAAATAACTTTTCAAACAAGGGGTTTATCATTATGGTCCTATAGTTGGAGGGATTGTTGACATCACCACTCTTGAAAATTGGTATTGCTAGGATCATTGTCCAATCTATAGGGAATCCCTATTGAATGATGTTGTTGAAAATTTTCATAATGTGAGGCGTAAGAGTTTTTGAACCCCACTTTAGATATTCTGCTTGGAGTTCAACTAAATATTTTTCTTTTACAACACTCAACTTTTTGATACCCACCTCAATCTCTTGCATGGTGAAGAGCTTAGTAGTAGTGTTGACCAAGGGGTGGGCGGGGGTGGGGGGTCAACCTTATGATATTTCTCATAAAGTTTATTTGCATACTCGAACCATTGATAAGTTGTGAAATTATTTTCATTTTGTTTCTTTCTCGTTTGAAGTTCCTTCCAAAATAACTTGGGGTTATTTTCCCCCAAGAAGATTAGTTCCTCCCTCCTTGAGATCATGAAATCAACTTTTTTCTTTCTTACAATTTGCTTGTAGGTTTTTTTGTTTATTTCTTTCTTTCTTGACTCTTTCAACGTTTTCTTTGTTGTTTTGCATTCCTCATCAAACCAAGCATTAAACGAAAAACAATGTGTTTCAGATTTCCTATTTTTTTTCTCTTTTGCATTCTGTGAGTGTGCTTTGAATTAAATTTATAAGAGAAGAGGAGGCTAGGGTTAGGTCACAAGACTCTTGTCACTTTTGGAAAAGTGACAAGTGGACCAACCCTAAAAGATTTTTTCTTTATCAAAAAAGTAAATCAAATCTACTTTGATTTCAAAATGGAATTACAATATTTTATTTGCAAAGAAAAACATTCAAGAAATCAACTTTTTAGTAAAAAAAATGTCTTTGAGGAAAAGGACAAAATTGGCACATCATCACTTTGCCTTGGGATTTGTTCCTCCTAATGGAATCCTTGATTTATGGCCATGGGCATGTTTCTACAAATTAAGTGGATTCATGGTGTCAAAAGACCATCAATGACTATTGGATTCACTAGGTTGAAAGCCTGTGACTTTGGGAAAAAATTGGCTTGCTTTGGGGAGCAGGGGATCATCGCATTGGATGATGAAAGTAAAAAAATGCCCATTGTTCAAGAACTTTTTATAACTAAAAGTATTCCCCCTTCACTACCTATAAGGTTGTCCCAAGGATTGGTGGAGAATGGCTTCAACTTGGGCTCATATTGGTAGCAGGGCCCCTGGGCCTAAACACTTGAAAGGATGCTCATGTGTACCATAAAACCACAATTTTGGAATTATATGTATTCATATTGTATTGTTACTCATTATCTTCCCAATTCCTTTCATTTGGAATAGATCGGGTTCAGTAAAAAAATGTCTTTGAGGAAAAGGAAAAAATTGTCACATCATCACTTTGCCTTGGGATTTGTGCCTCCTAATGGAATCCTTGATTTCTGGCCATGGACATGTTGCTACAAATTAGGTAGATTCATGGTTTCAAAAGACCATCAATGACTATTTGATTCACCGGGTAGAAAGCTCGTGACTTTGGGAAAAAAATGGCTTTCTTTGGAGGGCGGGAGATCATGGCATTGGACGATGAAAGTAAAAAAATGCCCATTGTTCAAGCACTTTTTAGAACTAAAATTATTCCCCCCTCGCTATCTATAAGTTTGTCCAAAGGATTGGTGGAGAATGGCTTCAAATTGGAAAAAGGGCCCCTGGGCCTGAACACTTGAAAGGATGGTCCTGTGTACCTAAAAACCACAATTTTGGAATTATATGTCTTCATACTATAGTGCTACTCATGATATTCCCAATTTCTTTCATTTTGAGTAGACCGGGTTTAGGATGAGAGAGATATGGCATCGAAAAGGCCATGGGAAAATGTTGGTTTGAGGGCCAATCTAGCGAAAATTTGAAATTAAAAACTAGAAATCAAAATTGATAGGTTAGTATAGCCCTACATGTTTGTAGCTAGAATGACTCTCGTTATGTATCAAAAACTTTATCCACGAAGACCTCCAATTAGGCCTCCTTCCGGCACTTGCCTCCGGGCCAAAATCAAGGTCCCTAACACTCTTGAAATTCATACTTAAATTTTGGGTTGAGTTTGTGAGTGTGACTACTATAGTTGTGATCTATAGTCATTGTGGTTGTCTCGACTATTTCTAGGTAAAAATCTGCCTCCGGATGAGGAAGATATGAAATTAATTCAGTCAATGTCTCTTGGGGGGGATATATATATATATATATATATATATATATATATATAAAAATAAAAAATAAAACAAAAACAAAATAACAAACAAAAAACCTATGTATAAATTTCTAATTGTATATAAAAAATTAAAAAAACAAAATAATGTGTAAATCCCTCCCCCCCCTCTAGACCATATACAAACTATATTACAAATTATTTGTAATATAAAATCTACCAGTGGTGGCTCTGCCCAGGTGATGGGACAACCCTACACCCCTCCCCTGTGTTTTTTGTCGATGGAATAAACATGGAGGAGGCTGGTGATCGATGCACATGTGACAAGTAGAGAAACCCGATGTTGGGTGGTCGAGCATTGGTGGCATGGTGGAGGTGGGTGTGGTCTGGAGTGCATAAAGGAGGAGAGGCCACCACTAGGCATACCAGTTGGGTGGTTTATTTTTCTGCAAGGGCCAGTGGAGGAGGGGAATTCAACATGTTTTCAATTTTTTTTTATGTTTTTTGGGGTTTTAAACTTTAGAAAGGGGAGTGGAGGTTGTTGGTTTGACCCCCTCCCCCTCCATTTTGTTCAATTTTATTTGGTTTTTTAATGGAGAAGGGGGCAAAAGGGGGAGGTCAGCAATTCAAACCCCTCCTCCTCAAATCTGTGCATACAAACCATCACAACCCAACAATATATATGTTTTAAGAGGGACCTAGGGCTTGGGACCAGTGCCCAAGAGGTGTTCAAATCCCCTCCCTCTTGCAAGTCTTTCACAGGAAAACCACTCCAAGAATAAAAAAATTTAAATAGCAATTAAAACTATGAAAAAAAAAGTTTGTTGCAACCAAAATCATCCATGAATAGCCTCCCTTGAATTCAAACTAGTACACACACTCATACCCAAAACTGCAAACCATGCCAACACAAAATTCTCACAAGCATCCTCATTTAGATTTTTGAAGCAGTGAAAACCTAATTGTTCTTTGAAACTCTATAAACTTGAAATGGAGGAATTTTTTTTATTACTATGGGGTAATTTCTCTCTGTTTCCCATGGGGGATGTACATTCTATGGTGAAATCCCTATTGTCTCAGTACTTGGAGCAGAACTAGAGCTCCATGCCCTTCCCCAACAACATGTCAAATGAAAATTGAAAGAGGAAGGGCAAGGGTTTTGTATTTTTTTAATATTTTAATTTTTTCTCATTTCCCAATCTTGCATGGAAAGTTGCATGGTGTGCCAATGCGATCCTCTTTTATTTTTTCTCTTTTAAATTTTTGTATTATTGTTTTTGAAATACATGCAAAGTCAACCCTTTGAATTTGACTTCGACTAAAGGAAACCAAGAATGAGGCTAGATGAGACATAGTTGAAATGCATCATGGATCACATCATTGGAAAGGTCTCAATGACCTTGTCGAGAATACACAATTGGCACATTGATATCGTGCCTCCTAGGCCCTCAATTTTGGCTAGGAAGATATGCCCTCTAAACCTTGATTTGCCAGTGGGGCCCACAAAATGCCCAAATTTTCAAAGTTGTTGCGTTCCCATACAACATCCAATTGGGGAAAATGAAGTATTGTTGGAAAGGTATTGATGCTTACTTCAACATTGTGAGCATGGAACTCTGAGGTGAGTCTGTTAATTTATGCCTTGAATGGCCTAAAAATTTTCCATGCAAGCTAGTTAGACCATCCTGCCTCAACTAGTTCATAGATTTGTGACAACTCTAATTGAGTCATACGATCTCAAAATGAGGCAAATGAGGCATCGTTGGATTTTTCAATTCCATTGTATTATGGAATTTTTGATTTTCTAATTCTGGTCCTATCAATATCATTTTTTAAAATCTTGAACAATTGTCACCAAACTGGTGTATGAAACTAGTCATGAAATTGCAAAGACTCATTCTCAACAAATGGGAGTCAAATATTGGCATGTGATATACCATTGGAAATGTCTCATGCATAATACATCATCTCTAGGATTGATTTTCCTTTTGATTCAAACATGAGAATAGAAAATGATAAGGAATTCAGAGATATGATTTTTTGTCATTTAGGAGCCATGCAATTCGTGCTCTTCATAGACTGGTCATACAGAATCAGAATAAAAAAACTTATAGCTCATTGGAAATATTACCATTATCCCTACAGTTTAAAACCATTTGATTGTCTACAAAATGAAAATATGCCATTTTATTTTCTATGAAATATCATGTTCATATGGGATTCACCTAGTGACCAACAAAAGGGGCCAACATTGAAAAATTTAGAAAATGAGTGAGCTCATGAAATATGAACTGAGTAGACTTCAATTAGGGAATTTCAATATAAATTGGTTTCATAACTCGAAAATAATTATGGGATGGCCTCCCCTAGGGGAAAATTATTATGGTTCCAAAACAAGTCAAACAAGGACAGATTGAGCCCGCTTGGATGTTGACAAGTGTTGTTGGACATAATGATATTTATGAATATTACCAACATGTGATAGTAGGCTAGGGAACACTAACCTTTCAATCAACTTGAGCTAAGACCAAGTGACTTTAAAATCAATCAACGATACTCTTCTAGTGTCTGAAAGTCACTATGTGCTTGAATGAACCTCTAAAAGTAACCTCCTGATAGTATTTAATGAGAAAGTACCATAGTAACTATGAATCCTACCATTGTATTTGACTAGAAATAAAGCTTGATAGGCTACTCATAGAAACCGTCCTACTAGCTCAGGTAGATAAAAAATGAGAAACATCATGTTGAGACCAAAGCAGATGTTTGGGTCAGCACTCACAAATATGAGTATCTCAATTCATTATCTCTATCTTGACACACTAAATATTAATATTATCATTCAAATTACACTATCATTTACTATCATTATTACCATAAAAACCCCTTAACATTATTCATATTACACAATTCACTTTTGAAACTCCAGAAAATCAATGTTCTTTCAACAAGTATACACAAAAGAGAGACATGAGAGATTTAAATAACTACTCTATAACAACAAATTCATGGGAAATAATCATATTCAAGAAATTAAATATGGTAAAACATCCTATTGCATCCAACATGTAGTTCTAGTTCTTTTCCTCAAAGAGTCAAGAGTGAGGTTGAATGGGTAATCCAAATGTGGATAAATTTCAATATTAATTTCTCATTTCAATTTACCCTCAAGTGGTTTAAAATTGCATAAATAACATTACTTAACAATATCTATTATATTTCCCAATCATATATGAATGAAATGTATGCAATCTTCAACCCTCAATTGCTATAATTTCCATAGCCATACAACTCATACAAGAACATAAATCAAATTTGTCAATGTCAAACTTCTTATGGACCATCAATCACACATACTATCATTTGAGAACCATCTAGGTATAATCATGTGTTAATATATATTTTATGCCCTTAAATGTGAGTCTTCACCTATACCTCCAAATTCTTATCATCGTGGAACATCGGTATCTAAGTCCATCACCAAATTGTTTAAACCAAGCAACAATGTACCATTATGTAGCACTCTTGCTACTGCACATCTACTCAATATGAACACAAGCCTAGAGGTCAACGTAGCACACTCATAATATTTTTTTCCATACTTCTACACTTGTCATCAATGTTATTTTATCAACATATCAACTCAACCATGTTGTTCCATACATAGGACAAAGCCAATAATTCACCTTAAGTACTAATAGGGATATATAGAATTCTCATTCCAATTTACCCTCAAGTGATTTACAAGTCCATAAATAAATTTTACTTAACTATGGCGTTGAGATTTCACAATCATATATCAATACAATGTATGCAATCTTCAATCCTTCATTGCTATAGTTTCCATAAAATTATGACTCATACGAGAATATAAATCAATTTTGTTAATGCAAAGCTTCTTACAGACCATCAATCACACATATTGTCATTTGAGAACCATCCATGTCTTATCATGTATTAATTAATATATACTTTATGTCCTTAAAGATGCGTCTTCACATATACCTACAAATTCTTATCATCATGTACCATTGGTATGTAATTGAATCACCAAAATTAGTTTTAAGAGACCAACAATGTATCATTATGTATCACTCTTGCTAGAGAACATCTACTCAAGATGAACACAAGCCTAAAGTTCAACAGAGCACAATTATATGCTCCCTTTTCATACTTCTACATTTGTCAACCATGTTGTTCCATACATATGATAGAGTCAATCATTCACCTTAACAATGGGGCCATATAGATATGAGGTCAATAGTTGTTTGATTACCCAAATAGGCTTCACAAGTTTCAAGACACCAAAAGATCATAATATGACATGTCCCTAAAATGGACACTCCAAGTTCATGGTTTCCATTTTCTACTCAAAAGTACTATGGTAGACGAAAAACTATATAAGTATCTATTTCAAATCAATAAGGAATAATGGAAAATTTCCCACTTCCTACACCAGACCGCGTATGGCCTTGTTTACAATAATAAATTTTAGGCAAGATAGAATTTTTCATTAAGAATTCATACTCTAATGGGGCCATATTTTGTTAATTTTACTCTAGATCAGCGAACTGAGTAAACAAATCAGATCTAAATACATTGCTAAAATAATTAACTCTTGCATGCAACAGAAAAAATGAGAAAAACAATCACACAGTATACAATAATTTTTCTACTCCAAATCAATTCTTCATCAAATAATATCAGAACTTACAAGAGCTCCCTTCACTGGGAAAATGGCTCTAAGAAATTAAAACCACAAACCAAATCTGCAAACCTAAACCACAATGATGCCTCGATTTGTGTGCTACCAATCATTGAAGTTGTCCGTACAGATCTGTATGGATCTATACCTGCTGCAATAAATGTAGTTGCCTCGAAAGACATGTTGACTTGAAAACTGTGCTTCCTTAAAAGACATGCTACCTCGAAAATTGTGTTGCCTCAAAAGATGTGTTTCCTCGAAATCCATGTTGCCTCAAAAGACGTGCTTCCTAAAAAGACGTGATGCCTCAAAAAAAGTGTCACCTCAATTTTTGTGTTACCTCAGGAAGCGTGTGACCTGTCTTGGGAAGCGTGTTGTTTTTATTTTCTCGCCAAGCTGAAAAATTAGATCTGATTTTTCCTCTTCACCTCACGTGACTTGTGAAGTAAAAAATTCTTGTGTCTTTTCATTTACCCTCTATGTATTTTGTCTTGAGTGATTTACCTAATCTCAATGGTCAAGATTAAATCGTGAGATCAACAACTCTCATTTAATTAAATCATTAAGTGACTTTAACTTAATCAATTTATAAAAAGACATCCACTTTATTAATAAAGTGAATTCTAGGAAAAATATAGGATATTGTTAAGTACCAAATAACTGAATACAAAATCACCACAATAGATATAGAAGAACAATATGCAAAATCTCTTTTATTACTATCAAACCCTCAGGGTAGGGAAACAACATACAATGGATCCTATTGTGGAAGGGATCATCTCATGTTCACTTGTCTCTTCGAGGGGGCAACCTCCTAATGAGTTTTAGCTCCAAATACAAGATTTATCTTCATATCTCATTACATCGTTTGAACCCATTTATATAGTGCTACCATCATCTAAGAACATTCTAGAGGAAGAATCTTCTAGAAGTAGAACCTTCTAAGAAGTTATCTTACATTTATTATATCTAACTACCAATTTATTATATCTAACTATCATAGTGGGTCTTATTTAATAATATAGTAGACCTAGTCCACCTTACATTGAATGGCCTCCACTATTATCAATATGGGCCCTCTGGGCCCCCCCACTACCTCTCTAGCTACCTTACATTCCACCCCCCTTATGAAAACATTGTCCTCAACGCTTGATGTACAACCATATACCAAGGTCCCATGGATAAGTGTGAACCATAGTGCCAAAGTAGACTAGAAAAACATGGTCCCATTGAAAAATGGAATCCACCATGCTGAAGTAGTCCAACTGTCATTGTAAACCAGAGTCCCATGTCCAATTGTTCATGTGAACCCCACATGGAATATATCGACACACAATAACCAACTAAAAATGATGCTCCCAATACTGACACCTATCATGTGGATCCAAATAAGAATATTCATCCACATAGTGGGAGAGGATCAAAGTTGAATCTGGAAGGAACAATAATATTGTAGAATATGTAGGTTGGACATTAGTAATTATAACTAGCTCATGTTGTGTCACATTGATATGATCTACAGAAGGTGGATTAGAGTCATCAAATAAAAGATGGAAGTGGGTGTCATCCCAGAAATGACAACTATCCATATACAAATCATCACAATCGGCCTCAAAATCATACCAAGCATATATTTCTTGATAATATTCATCCTTGATGTCTGCCATAAGAAATCTCTCCTGCATGTTATCCAATGAATCTTGAATACTACGAAAACTATGATTGAGGCGATTTGTGAGGCCATCTACAAAGTCATCCAATGTGTCATTCCATGTTTCGTACAATTGGGATTTGAATGCTTCTGTAATTTGTAGAATTTATTTGAGGGTTTGAGAGGAAATAGCCATTTGAGCACCCTATGAAAAGTTATGAACTTTGCAGTCTCGCAGCCGTCACGGAAAAACACAAAAAATAGAACAATAAATTACCGCATAAATTCACAGTTTTTTTCGAAAAAACCCTGAAAACTGTTGAATTTAAATGCTCATAACGTTACTTCCCGAACTCCATTTCGATTGATTTTTAAAAAAAAATGGGTTTTTTTTTTAGAGGAATTCAAATACCCAATTTGTTTTTCCAAATTCATCTCGTAAATCTTCATATCTGAACCTGAAGTGTGTCGCCCACTTTTTCTTCCCTAGAAATATTCTGCAAAAAGAGCAAAAAATTATTCCCTTCTTTGGCCAAGGAAAGTGCTATGATACCAATTGTTAAGTACCCAAGAACTGAATACAAAATCACCACAATAGATATAGAAGAACAATATGCAAAATCTATTTTATTACTATCAAACCCTTAGGGTATGGAAACACCTTACAATGGATCCTATTATGGAAGGGATCCTCTCATGTTCACTTGTCTCTTTGAAGGGGCAACCTCCTAATGAGATTTAGCTTCGAATACAAGATTTCTCCTCATATCTCATTACATTGCTTGAACCCCTTTATATAATGCTACCATCACCTAAGAACATTCTAGAGGAGGAATCTTCTAGAAGTAGAACCTTCTAAGAAGTACTCTTATATTTATTATATCTAACTACTATAGTGGGCCTTATTTAATAATATAGTGGACCTAATCCAACATACATTGAATGACCTCCACGATTATCATTGTGGGCCCTCTGGGCCCCCCCACTACCTCTCTAGCTACCTTAATGTAAGGTAGCTAGAGAGGTAGTGGGGGGGCCCAGAGGGCCCACAGTGATAATAGTGGACCTAGTCCACCTTACATTGAATGGCCTCCACTATTATCATTATGGGCCCTCTGGGGCCCCCCACTACCTCTCTGGCTACCTTACAGATACACTTAATGACGATTTTTGCAAGTAGACACCCTTACGAAAATACATGTCTGAGCTACAAACACTAACACTCCCTCTTAGAGAGGAAGGTATTCTCCACCACTCCAAGCTTGTCTCTGAAGAAGACGAACTTTCCCTTGAAAAAGGGCTTGGGGAAAATGTATGTCAACTACTCCTCTATAGGAATATATTGGCGTTGAACTGCTCCCTTCTGCACCTTGTCTCTGATGAAGTGGTATATGATTTCAATCTGTTTTGACCTGTCATGAAACAATGGATTCTCTGAGAGTTTGATGCAACTCTGGGTATCACAGTGAATCACAGTCGGCTCAAACTCCTGACCAAACAATCTCGTGAGTAGCTTGCAAAGCCATATGGCTTCACAACTAACTAGAATAGTTGTCATGTACTTTGCATCTGTTGAACTCAGTGCTACTGAAGTTTGATTCTTGCTAAACTAGGAAATGACTGTTGACCCCAAACTGAGGCAACACCCAGAAGTCTGCTTCTAATATGTATAATTGCTTGCCCAATCTGAATCAAAGAACCCCGACAACCTCACACCATCTCCACCAAGGTACTGCAATCCATATCCTATTGTGCCATGCAAGTCTCTAAGAACATGCTTTGTTTCCACCCAGTGAACCTCCCTCAACTCCACCATGAACTGGCTCAATATGTTAAAAACAAAGTAGATGTTTGAACGAGTGTTGACCAGATACATTAGCGAGCCAATCAACTGCTTGTACTATCTAAAATATGCCAACTTTGAAACTGAAGAATCAATCTTCTTCAGGTTGGTTACCATCAGAGTGGCCATCAGTCTACTATCATGCATCCTGAATCTCTTCAAGATCTCCAAAGTATACTTCCCCTGCTCGAGGAAGATCTCACATGATCGCTGCCAAACCTCAAGTCCCAAAAAATAATGCATCGACCCGATGTCCATCTCAAATTCTGACGCTAGATCTGACTTGCAACCTGCAACCAGACTCTCTACACATGTCAGAATAAGACCATCCACATACAACACCAAGATGAGGACCTCAAATCCAACAAGCAAGAAGTATAGGTTGGGATTTGCCTCACTCTTGGTGAAGCCCATGCCCTGCAAATAATTGTTGATCCTAGAGTACCAGGCCTTGGGTGCTTGTTTGAGTCCATACAGGGATTTCTTAAGCATGAATACATGTGTCTCCTTGTCATGGACCTCAAACCCCTGGGGCTCCTAAATCTAGACCTCTTCCTCAATGATGCCATTGAGGAAGACAATCTTCACATCCATCTGATGGATGCTCCATCCCATCTCAAAATCTATAGAAATAACTGCTCGAATAGAGGAGTATATGGCTACATGAGAAAAAGTGTCCTTGTAGTCTACTCCCTCTCTTTGAGAAAACCCACGAGTCACAAATTTGGCCTTGTACTTCTCCACACTGTCATCTGCTACATGCTTTACCTTGTAAATCCACCTGGAAGTCAAACTGACTTCCCCTCTGGTCTCAGCACAATATCCCATACATTATTCCTTGTGATGGAGTTGTGCTCCTCCACCATGGTATCTTTCCACACATGCTAGTTGGTTGCTTCCTCAAAGCTGGGGGGTTCTGAGTCTATTATGTTGGTCATCAAAGCCATATACCGTGGAAATTTCTGCGGAGGTCTGCTCTCCCTAAATGTGGACTTGGGAGGATCAACATGCTCCCGAGCATCCCGCAAGGTCTGCTCAAACCACCTGGGTCTCCTGATTGAAGTAGACGGGACTGACTGCTCCTCCTCCTCTGGAGTCTCACTCTCTAAATTGGAGATCTCTACTCTCGGCTCTATCTTTGGAATGACCTCATGTGATCACTCTGCAACTATTGGTAGGCCCTGAGATTTCCTAGATGCCAAGTTCTCCTCAAACTTGAAATCTCGACTCACCATTGTCTTACACTGATATGGAAAGAACACCCTATAGGCCTTTGAATCCTCATTGTCCCCCACCAAAATGCCCCTCTCCCCTGAGGGTTGCAACTTTGTCCTCTTCTCCACATGAATGTGGATGTAGGTTGGACAACCAAAAAACCTGAGATGTCCTATCTCAGGTCTGTTGCTTATGAATGCCGCCTCTGATGTTTTACCTTCAGTATCGGTGTGGGCTCCTATTATGTAAATACACAGTTGTATTGCAGGCCTCTGCCCACATAAACATAGGCAAACTATGGTCATGCATCATGGCCTTCACCGCATTGATGATAGGTTTGTTCTTCCTCTCTGCAACCCCATTATGTTGCGGGTTGTAGGCCATTATCTTCTCCCTCTTGATCCATACCTCCTTGCAAAAATCATTGAACTCTGTAGAGGTGAACTCAGCTCTGTTATCTGTCCTCAACACTTTTATCTTCCTTCCTATCATGTTCTCCACTTGAGCTTTGAAGGTTTGAAAGTGATTGAAGACCTCATCTTTGGTCTTCATGAGGTAGATCCAGGTCTTCCTAGAGAAGTCATCAGTTAAGGTCACATAGTAGGATGCGCTCTTCATTGAAGCTAATGACATAGGCCCTCCAATGTCTAAATGGATCAGATCCAAGATGCCCTTGGATTGAGTCTCGCTACTAGGAAAGGATGCCTTGACATTCTTGCCAAGTGTGCAGCCTTTACACACCCTCTGTTGGTCCATATTGAATTTTAGAAGGCCAGTGACCATATGCCTCAGTAATGGTAGAGCTTTTTGATGGAGATGACTCATCCTCTTGTTCCATAGATCGCACAAACTATCACTGATGTGCAACAATGTCTACACATGTTGGCCCTGAAGTTTATAAAGGTTTCCATCCCAAACTCCAATCCTCATAGGAGTGTCTATATTGGATCCCTCTGAGCGAATGAACACTTGCCCCTTCCAGAAGTTCACTTCATAACCTTTGTCCTCCATGGCTGAGATGGACAACATGTTCTTCTTCAGGCCAGGTACATACAGTACCTCCTCTGCATGAAAGGACCCCCCTGACTCAAGCTGAAACTACATTGTCCCTTGACCCCACACTGCATACCTGGTATTATCGCCAAGTTGAATGTGTAGATCCGAGTCATCCTCTGAAAAGACACTGAACAAATCTCTAGCCTCTGTCATGTGGTGGGATGCGCTATTGTCCAAGTACCATGCATTGTTGGGAGTAGTGTTGATAGAAAGGCAAGACACGAATGCACAATCATTCTCGAACTTGGATGCAAGTTTGTTCAATTGGGTCTCTACAGTCATTGCAACTGTTTGTGAATTTCCTTTGCCTTTATTTCTATGTGGACACTAAGAAGAGAAGTTGGCATTCTTATGGAAGATATAGCATTTGATCTTGCTCACATCTCTCTTCTGCCCAGATTGATGTCCTTCTCCCTTACCCTTCTTGGAAACTTTTCCTTTTCCTTTCTTGGTTTTGCTGATCAAGGCCAAGTATTCCTTTGTTGCACCTCCTCCCTGCTTGCTAGATCTGGACTCTTTATGAGTCTGCTCCTGAATGCAGTCATCCCAAAGTCTCTTCCACTTGGGGATTCTCTCTCTGGCACAGATGCCCATGATGAATGGTTCCCAAGCCTTGGAAAACCCATTCAGAGAAACATTCACTAACTCTGCATCAAGTGATGTTTCTCCTACAACTGCAAGCTGGTCATGGATCTGTGTGATCCTCGTAAGGTAGTTGGTTACATTGTCTGAGGTGAACATTCTACATTCTTTGAGTTTGGTTTTGAGGATCATCTTCTGATTCATATTGTCACTTTGAAAGAGTGACACAAGGGCATCAAACATCTCCTTAGATTTGGTATTTTCTGTAACATGCGAGATCAGATAATCCTTGATGGCTTCAAGGATCACCCTTTGTGCCTTTATATCCTTCTTATCCCACGTTGCCTGCACTGCTAGGTTTACCACTACTGGCATACCCCCTGAGGTTTGCGCTAGAGCTGGAGGAGGGTTGGTCACGACTTCCCACAAATCTCGCTCCTTCAAGATCATTGAGATTCTTGCTTTCCAAGGAAAGAAATTTGAAGCCCCATCTAGTCGATCCTCAAACTTCACATTGGTTACTGACATGGTTGATTCGCACTAAATACAATAGATCTGCTATGTCCTTTAACCTGTTGAAGAGATCTTCACTGAATACAGTAGATCTGGTTTTTTTTCAAAGCAAGAGCTATGATGCCATGTTAATTTTACTCTAGATCAACTAACTAAGTAAACAAATCATATCTAAATACTTCGTTAAAATAATTAACTCTTGCATGCAGCAGAAAAATGAGAAAAACAATCACACAATACACAATAATTTTTCTACTCTTCCAAATCAATTCTTCATCAAATAACATCATAACTTACAAGAGCTCCCTTCAATGGGAAAATGGCTCTGAGAAATTAAAACCACAAATCATATCTGCAAACCTGAACTACAATGCTTCCTCAATTTGTGTGCTTCCATTCATTGAGTCTGTTCGTACAGATCTGTATGGATTCATACATGTTGCAATAAATGTAATTGCCTCAAAAGATGTGTTTCCTTGAAATCAATGCTTCCTCAAAAGACGTGTTGCCTCAAAAATTGGGTTATCTCAAAAGATGTGTTGCCTCAAAAATTGTGCTACCTCAAAAGACGTTCTTCCTCGAAATCTGTGTTGCCTCAAAATATGTGCTTCCTCGAAATTTGTGTTGCTTCAAAAGATGTGTTGCCTTGATTTATGTGTTTCTTTGAGAAGCATGCAGCCTACCTTAGGAAGTGTGGTGTTGTTTTTTCTTTTCTTGCCAAGCTGAAAAATCAGATTTGATTTTTCCTTTTCACCTTATGTGACTCGTGAAATGAAAAATCTTTGTGTATTTTCCTTTACCCTCTCTGTCTTTTGTCTTGAGTGATTTACCTAATCTCAACAGTCAAGATTAGATCGTGAGATCAATGACTCTCTTTTAATTAAATCATTAAGTGACTTTAACTTAGTCACTTTATAAAAATATATTCACTTTATTAATAAATTAATAAAATGGATTCTAGGAAAAGTATAGGATACATTTAATGATGATTTCCGCAAGTAGACACATGTCCGAGCTACAAACACTAACATATTTTACATCTACAAATTAATGTAGGATATTCATCATATATGATAATTTTACTTGACTTCTTAAACACTCTTGAACAGGGATGATTTTAAGGATGGAAATGTCTTTTAAAATGTAGAAACCTTGGCGAAACTTACTAATCGTTCATATGACAACTATAAATGTTTGGCCATTTTTTTGTAAAAATATTCAAATTTCTAAGGATTTTATATCATTTGTATAAAAGTTTGGCAATTTTTAAGGTAAAATAATTTTATCATATAGAATTTGGGCGAATCATTTTTAGAATAGCGAATATTTTTTTGGAAAAAACCATGAAAAATTAGCCCATTAGCGAAATTTAACCCCTAAAATCATCCCCGCTCTTGAACATGGTACACCATCATAGAGGTAGAATAAAATACATAAGGACATTCCTTCCTCTTAACCATACTATATTGATCCTAACACATAATTTATGCAAACAACAATGTACATGAAATTATCATATATTAATAATGTTACCAATAAGCATGTGGGTTCACATGTGGGTTCATTAGGCCCTAAAATTTGTAACCATGCTCTTATACCATATGCAATGCCCTGCCTGACATTGCATTAACTAAATACACCCTTACTCAAAATGGAGAACAAGTACTCACACATTGTGTATATCTTACAATCATTCCAATTTCAAGATAAAGACATGCTATTCACTATTGTGTGTATAGCTTACAATCATTCCATTTTCAAGATAAAGACATGCTATTCACTATTGTGCGCATAACATGTTTCATTTATACTTTTAATCATTTGAAAACATAATAAGATATGCAAAACCGATCAAGTTGACTTCTCTCATAATATACCATACCATACTTATACATATTGATTCTTCACGAGTATTATCCATATAGTATTTATGTCTCACTTACAATATGATTGTTTTGACAAATGACCCTACTTCATTAAAATAACAAAACTATATAAAATAATAAGTATAAACATCTCCATACAGAAAGAAAGAATACAATTCTTCATCTATTACTTCCCTAGATCTAAAATCAATTTACACAGATTTTTCTATGGATAAGTTCACTTCATTTCACTGGATCATGATATAGAATATCCTCCATCAATATCACAGGAGTGGGATTTCAACCCATGCATGTTGCAAAGGTTCATCTCCTAGCTTGGTAGTTACTAGTGTAAGAGAAAACTCATTGAAAACAATAATATTTACCAGTGCATCTTTTGCTAGAATACCTATCACAAACACTAATGAATTACCATATAAATGCATGATCATTGTCCTAGGGTGTCTCTTCTAATGTAAATCACATATTAGAAGTATAGTAATTATGAGGTTATTACTATTCATTTCCTAGAATTACAAACTCAGATTTATTTATAATTTTAAACCCAAACCCATGATATGAAACCACTCAAACAAGTATTGCTGGAAGTATCTATTTCATCTTTTAATCTATGGGTATATACATCATGAACACACTCTTTCACCAGTAGACTTAAAATATATCTCTTAATGATAATAAAATAAAGGTACAAAAGTCGTTTTATTTCCTAGGATATGGGTCATTTAAATTGCTAGGCATCTCGATGTCACTAAACCATCGAGCCACCATCTCTTTGTTCCAAGATTTTGTTCATGTCACTATCTTTATTCTCCAAGGTAAATAGTGGATGCAATTTTTAAAATACTTTAAAGAATAATCAAATTATTCATTTTCATACAGAAATGAAAGGTTTGAACAAATATCTCAAGAAAAAATCACGATGTTGCTCCTTCCCTATACATGATGGCATCCTTGTCTTCAAGTCATAGCATCAAAGAAATTTGGTGCAAATTCATTTGAATCCATTATCCCTATTGCATTCTCCTTAAGGTTTGAACCAACTTATGCATTGGAGTAAATGTGTCACTTGGCTATGTGATAGTGCCAATGGTCGATTCATATATGAACTGACGTCATGCTGTATTTTCTGACATAAAATTAAATCTTACGTTGGCTATACATATAGTGCATGTCTCTTTCCCCTAGATTCCCGCGATGCTTTAGAGTATTTGGTATGTAAGATACCATTGATACTATTATGGTAGCAGCTCTAGGATACACTTACACACTAAGTATTATACATTCCCTAGTAGTAACACCTGAAACTTCATAGCACTAAGCCTTCGATGAGTAACAAAATCTTCCCAATCAGTGGAAGCAATACTCAAGAAAATATGACTATCAACAGGACATTGCAAGGTAACCATGTCCTTGCAATGTGCTCCATTTACATGCAAAGCTGGTGAAATTGTGAAAACTTTTAGCTGCAAATAATAGTAGCCAGGCTCGGCTAGGGCAATGACCCCTTTTTCCAAAAACAAATTCAGTGATGCCCGGTGAGTGTTTGGCTTGGGATTGACGATTCGATTGCTTGGCATTAAAACTTGCAAGTCAAACTTGTCATAACCAAGTTTGACTCACAGGAGATGAGCTTCATCTTTTAAAAAGAATTTGAAGAATACACATTGTTGAGTAGACAATAAAAATGGGGCTGCTAATTCTCATTCTAGGTAGAGGAAACATATATTATGATCTCTACCTAGCAAACTGCATGTTATGGAAAAGAATCAACTGTGGTACATCATGTGTCCATGAAGATAGGAGATTAGACTATGTCCAATACAACTGGATGACAAAAGTTTTGGAATGCAAGGACACATCATCTCCAAGATCTTGGCATCTGCTGGTTAACCTGGAATTCACGAACAACTGAAAAAAGTACTTACTGGAACAAAGCGCCTTGTGTTACCTTCCAAGTTAAGTTTAACTAGGAACTCGTCCAGATAATAAATCAATTAGCAAATCACATAAAAAAATTAAACCATTTGAACTAGAATTAGTTTATTTTCGAAGGAGTTGTTTCTCAAGCAATTCGTTTTCTTTCCAGATAGTATCAAGATCAACCTGCACTTTCGATACATCAAGATGCGACCTTTGCATGGCTTCCAGTTTAGCCTCGTATTCTGCAATTTCTCGATGGACCTTATCAATGCTGAATACTTTTTCAAAAGTTTCATTGAAATTCTGATGTATGCTGGTTAAAAGCCTGTATACTTGTCGACATACAGGATCTTTTTTTGCATCCCTGCAAACAACAGATCAAATTCAATATCACATTTGACTAGTTGTTTCAGCAAGAAATTACATAAAGCCCAATTCAAATCTACCTAAAAATGATCCCATCAAGAATAGCATAAATCTACCTGAAAACAATCTCATCGACAATAGCATAAGTTCGGTGAAGGCGATCTTGGGTGGCATTGCTTTCTCTCTGAAGTTGCTGTGTGTCGTGAATAATGCGAGCTATGTCTGCATCTTGCTTTTTACTATTCTTTATAAGCTCTGTTATGCGTTCAATGTAAGTGTTTCTTGTGGCCACTTTTGGAGCATTTTCAAGTTCCAGGGACAGTGCAACCTCCTCCTCCTCTCTAAAAGAAACAAAACAAAGGAGTGAACTGAAAGACGATATGATTCAATTTGAACAAGATCAAAAGAATTAACAAGTCATATACATAGTTCCATTACACTTTGAAATTAATTAAAAGCTCAAACCCTTGCAGATGTCCAGAAATTACACTACCAGACAGTGTTACATTTATCGGCGATATATCGTCAGCATCATGATATATCACGAGACATTCCCCAAGCCGATAATATCAGCAATAATTATTGCGATAATTTCATCATTTAAAATTATCATGATAATTTCAAAATACCGTGATAATTTCAGTAATTATTGTGAGTCAATGGAAATTATCACCCTATCTGCATAAATCTCGCCTTATAACCGGATTCTTGATTTTTTAACCCTCATTTTTCGAAAGTGAGTTAGGGGATTAAGCTCTGAGGATACTGTGACCATTTTCCATCAATCAAACAAGGGGAAATCTGTTGTTTTCATTGCCATGATTTATCTCATGAGATACATTTATTTTTGTTTTGATGTGATTTTGTATGATCCTATCAGGACTTAGGACAGATATTATATTTTTAAGTATCGATGTGTGATGTACCACTTGACATCTTATACATTAGTTTTATTTTTATATTTATGTAGCATTCTGTTTTTTTGATGTTGTTGTTGTTTTAGATGTCTACAAAATTTAAAAAAATATATATATTTTTGTATTTTTAAGTTTTCCGATATTTTCTGATATTTCCCTGCAAATCGCTGATAAGTTATATTCCTGATAAATTTTCCAAAACAATAAATGTAACATTGCTACCAGATACAAATAAAGTTCACTTTGAAATAGAAACCTAAAATTGTCTAATACTAAAGTAGTTCCAAGGAAATGCAACCAAAAATGTTCTTGAAGAGCAATAAATTTATTTCAAAAAGTCTCTTACCCATCATGCTACCATCTTAACCCATGTAGGATGTCTCTTACAGGGGGGAATATTTCCAGCTTTCTCTAGTGACCATCAACATTCAATAAGTATAACATGACTTCAGCAGCTAAAATGACAAACATAAACATAGTATGTCAGTGAAGAAGTAGACCAGCTGCTTGAAGGAATTGTCACAACCACGGATAAAGGACCACAAACCACAGAAAAAATGGTTTGGCCAATACTGCCAATACTAATTAAAAGTATAATTGCATAGGAAAGAAGAAATATTTTAGTTGGGAGAAACCACTTCAGACATAGAAGCCACATGTGGGACTGGTTTCACTAATGAAGAGCCAGTTAAGGGGTATCATATGTAGGCCACCTTATATGAGGGTAAGGTCAGCCCACCTACATTAGTTGCAGGCAACCCTACATATGAGAGGGCCAGCATTTTCTTTATTGACAGAAATCGCCATAGGTGTCATAAGTTTGCTGGAGTTATCAATTAGTGAGCCGCATTCCAGGAAGGTGTTAAGCAATGAAAGTCAATTGCCAATTTGCCACTGACTAGGTAAGATGCTACTACCTAGGAGGTTTGGTGTTGGGGATGCCTATGTTAAACATTCAAGGGTTTCTAGTATACTAGTTAATCATCACTTACTCCTAGACTCTCTCTAGATGTACATCATGTGAATCCACTAAAACCCAGCACTAGCGAACTAATAATCCACAATTCTTTAATACCCAGAAAATTATTAACACC
>ML816726.1:0-23200 GCA_009831015.1 Picea engelmannii | reverse complement strand
TGTAGCAAGAGATATACATGTATGCAGGTCACTAGAGGATTGAAAGAGTGGTTTTAGAGTGGAAAACTCACTCATTTCAATCAACCAAAGTTTCCATTGTTTTCCTCCTTTGTATCTACCATTCTCCTCTCTTTCATAGGCATTTATTTGCTATATAATGGTCATTTAAACTCATTTATATTTTCTGATTTCTCTATATAAATCTATGTTTCATTGGGCTAACAAAATTTGACAAGTCTTTGGTTGTTGTAGCATTTTCTAGCAAGAAATACCTTGCTGATTTTTATGCAGATTTTCAACTACAAGGAGGAAATGCTACTTATTTGGGCCCCCAAGGCCTTCAAAAGGCACTCTAAAGTTGGGATATCAAATCCCCTTTCATCTTCTTCTTCTAAATCATTGTAAGCCACCCGAGAGAGTCTCTTGGGTGTGCCTTCTCTCAAATTCATATCAAAAATCTGATATTGTAATAAGTTAGAAAATATTATCCACACCTTGCAAAGAGAGTGGTCTAAGCCATCCTTGCAAAATTGTGACAGCTAGAATTAGATTTAATTTCTTGCATTTCCTTTTACACCCACCTTGGCCAAAATGGTAGGCTAAGTCCTCCACTTGTGCCAATGTTGTGGGGTTGCTCATTTATTTTTAAGCATTTTTTTAGTTTTATTTCATTATACCCAACTTGGCCAAAATGGTAAGCTAAGTTCTCCACTTGTGCCAATGTTGAGGTTGTTTTTGCTTTCAAGTAATTATAATTCTTTCAATTATACCCATCTTGGCCAAAACGGTAGGCTAGTCCTCCACTTGTGTCATTGTTGTGGGGTTGCAATTTAATTTTCTAAGCAAATTTTAAAGCAATCTTAAATTATTTATTTTTGCTCCACCTTGCAAAGAGCAATAAGCCATCCTTGCAATAACGAAAGGCTTGTATACTTTTCAATTATTGCTAAAGTAATCATATTTGTGCTCCCTGTATTCTCTCCCCTTGCCACTTTGTGGATCCTGGGTGACAAGAAAGGGCAAACGTTGTGAGTTTAATAATTAGGCATCCAATCGTTATTGTTTTTGCCACCAAAAAGGAGGCTTGGGGAAGATACTTGGGGTGCTAGGTCAGGGATGATCTCACGGCACTAGGTGCCCCCCTTGTTGAGTACACAAGTTCTTTGGATTTTACCTGTGGAGCTAGGGTAAGGCCTTGTTTGCCTTGCTTATTGAGCACCCATCACTTCCTTTTGGTTAAGAGGATAACGGTTTGGGGTAGTCACATAGTCTAGGCTTGTATCATTCACATCTAATTCCTCTAATCAAAGAGAGACCTAAAATTTATTAAAATCAACCTACACACTACATTCACAACATTGGCAATCTCATTTTCAAAGCAATCTACTTTCCAAACACTTTTACTTTCAAAGGATTTTCACTTTCAAAGCAACTTTTCAAGTCCTTTTTCTAGTTATCAATCTCATTGTGAATATTTCACATATTAATGCTTCATTGCTTATTGAGTTATGATATTTTCTCTTCTTTTGGATATAGTTGTATAATCTTCTAGTTGTTCATTTCATAGTACATATATATCTCATGTATTTAAATTTGTGGATAACATTCATAATTGATTTAAAGTGTAAAGTAATTTCTTTATTTATCATTGATATCCCATAGCATTGTTTATTTCTTGTATAATTGTACTTAATTTTTTTGTTGTAACCTTAATTGACTCCTTACCCAACCTTTAGGCACTAGTCTTAGTTGACCTTAGGGAAAGGGTTGATTTTCATTAAAGGTGTGCATTGCATGTGTTACCTCTCATATAGGCTAGCTCCCCTTTACCTTTAACAAACTAAAATTAACTCCTAGAATTCATTTAATATTTTTCACAGTAACTAGGGTATACCCCCCTTGGCTTCCCGAGGAATAAGCCTAGATGGAAGAAGTTCAAGTCGAGGTGACAGTGGGCTTGAGCTTAGGCATTGTGCCTCCAAGGACACACTAAGTGGGTTGGAGACTTCTCCATGTTTGTAAGTGTGTATAAGGATGACAACAGTTCCCAACCAAATCTAATGTAAATATCAGATCTATGTGTTGAGGAATTTCGTCAAACACTTGGCATACAAGCTCCCAACTCCCTTGAAATCACTTCAATACTTGTTGTCCATATTAACTCAAGTTTAAGGGATGAAGTTTATGTCAAACACATCACAAGCAACACCTAAAACCCTTCCCAATGAGTGGTTGTTCTGAATTTTTTTTTGTTGTTATGTTTATTTGCAGTTGGTTGGTTGAAGTGTTTTGTCAAACACTTTGTGTGCAATGGCTGTAGCATTCATTTAAGTGTATTTTCTTATGTATTTGGCCCATATTTTTCATGTAATATATAAGGAAAACGCATGCAATGATAACCAAATAAATCAGAAACTAATAGCTATTAAACACCATAAGATAGTACCTCAAATCCTTGCTTTATTTAATATGCACTTGGTTGTCCAACACACAGTAATTTCCAGATCTGAAATGTATTTGCTATAGCGGATATATGGCTGGAGAATACATACAAAACGTAGTCAAAAAAAGGAAAAGAGTCTCCCAATAGAATCCCTCTAACAACTGCTCCAAACATATGTAATTTCTTCAGCAAAGGATGGCTACAATGACAAGATATGTGCCCTGCATGGTTTGAATTCGCCCTGGCTAAAGATGAGGCTCGATCCACCAATGAAATGGCCAATCTCCTCATAAATAATTCGCCCAAGATGTATAGAACTTGATCCCAACAAGTAGGAACTGATACAACCCCAAAATATGAAGATTTCCACTACAAGATGCGCCCCTCCAAGCAATATTTCTCCCTGGGTACAAAATAATGAATCTCCTCAAAGATCCTCTCCAAAATCTCCAAGATCTAATAGATCGGGAGGTGGAATAGACATGCAAGTGAAGATTTGAGTTATATATCTCTTATGGATGCTAAATCGAACTTCTCCAAGATCTCTGGTTTGCCCCTCCTAAAGAGAACCCTTCTCACAATTCGCCCTACTTCACAAATGAATGACTGAAATGGATCTGAACTGAATAGAATGGTGAGGTAGGAATCTTTCACCTCCTTGGCCAAGCTTGGATCAAGAACAAAGGACTTTGTCACCTCCTTGGCCAAGCTTGGATCAGGAACAAAGGACTCTGTCACCTCCTTGTTGATCTCTAGGGTTTATTCAGTCAAAACCCTCAAAACCCCCAAGTAACTTGAGCTTTCTAGCTAAGAAGCCAGACATCAAAATATCAATCAACATAATGAGAGAATAGAAGCCCCTATCTCTCTTTTATACCTCATTTCACCTTTTTCCATTCAATTGACTTTTAATTCATCTTTTAATATTTCTTCATAACTCATTTTATTAATTTAATAACCCATTTTACTCCAAAAAGTGATTAATTCACCATATAACTTTTCCTGCCACTGAAAGTCACTTTTTATCATCCTATCCTCTAGATATTTTCATCCCGATTCCAACGAGCTATTACACTAAGGTGTTTCTCCAAGAAACAAGCTCCAAATAGCACCTTCAGTGTAATTAATTAAAATATGCTCAATAATAACCCAAAATTACGGAAATTGTCGGAATGCAACAAAACCAAGGATAAGTTGTGTGGAATGGATCTTGATGATGAAATATGATGAATAATGTAAGCTGGGCCCTATAAAAATCCTCAAAACTGCCTGAGCTCCCTATCACCCCCAATTGGCTACTTTGGAGAGCCTCCCAAACTACAACATAAGGGAATCCAAAAATGGGGACATTACAGTCCTCCCTGCTCGAATATTGTTTTTCCTCAAGCAATAGCTTAATCAAACTGTGTATGATCCCAAGGTCCCATATCCACCTGTGTGACATGAAGTACTCTCCCCTCAAAACATGGTCCCTCAAGGTGCTCACCACGCATGCCCCCAGGATGCTCCTGATGAGTAGAATGATCATGTGCAGTAGATCCTCAGTCAACTCCTCAGGAAACTGCTCTACTCGGATCTCAACTCCATCAACCACTAGACTACCAAACACTCTAATCCCTGGATCCCAAATCAAGATCTGAACTGCAATGCCCTGTAAAGTATAGTCCTGTAAGACATCAACGCAAAGAATCCCCTGAAGATCCCCAACCAATAGAGCAAGTAAATGCAGTATCCATCCCTCAAGGAATCTCTCATCCAAACCAGTCTCTAAACTACCACCTCCAACAATATCTAGATCCCCTGCTAACCAAGAAGGTGACCTACTCATATACATGATCCTCAACCAAGGAGACCCATCCTGCCACATAGCATCCTCATCTCCAAATGATCTCAAATTCCCCCAACAATGGAAGGAACCAATCATGAACGTCCCTGAAACTCCCATGTGCTCTAAAAGAGCATCAAACCCTGCATCACATAACTCTGATGGTGCCATACCATGTACCTCGGTGCCTACTGAATTGTAAATCTCCAGGCGGAGTGTACTGATAGCTATGTTGTCCTATCCATGATCACTAAACTCAACCTCCCTGTCAACCGATACTGTTGCTTGTGGTGTTCCTTACTCCGGCAATATCCCTATGATGTCAGCGCTACTATATAGCTCTAGTATACTAGGTTCAAGAGATGCTAGCATACTCTCCCAACTCTTCCCTAAAATGAGGGTGGCTAAGGAATCATGCCCTGACTCGTGATGTTGACATACCAAGCATGCCCCCATATGCCCCATTAAATCATCCTCTAGATCCTCCTAGGAGAATCTCTCTCTGATCTAATGACGGGTCCTAAAATGTCCAAGTTGTCCGACCATAGGTACATCATGTATGGTCCTCAAGATCTCTGTCACTTCCTGCTTCCAGCATACATCCTGCCAACTGACCTCAAAGTCCTCATCAGAAGCACCCATCCTACTATGCTCCCCGTTCTCATCTCGATGAGACTCTGAACCTATATCAACCTCTGAAATATCCTTTGTCCCACGGTTGAGGATACTCTCCATCACGCCCAAGGCCTCATGTGATTGTCTCGGGTGAACCTCCCCGATCCTGATGCATGTAATGAAGTATCCCCTGTTAGGAGGTCTCTGCCCAATACCTCTCCAAGTCCCATGTAACTGCCTATCTTCCCCTATGCTGCTGTACAATGAAAGTATCGAGGAATGCTAACAAAAATACTTGCAACTGTACGTAGGACTGGGAAGTGTCATATGCATTGGTCAATCCCAAAGGTTTGACCAAAAACCCATCCAACAACATCCATGGTGAATAGTTGCCTAGACTCCACACTAATCTCATGCCATTGTGTACAATGGTAGGTGACTCCACACACTGATGGTCAATTACACTCCCTCTATCATCAATCATATCACCGTTGCTACTGAGAATGTGATCTCCAAGGTCCATGTACTGTTGTAAAGGAGAGGACCACTCTCCACAGAAATCTTCATGCTCCACCAAGTATGTCTCATGTATCCCCCTGCATCATCATGTATCCTGAGTGTACTATTGGGTAAACCTCCCCATGGATGTCAACTAATCCTGGAACCCAAATGTATGTGTCCTCATATCTTCCCCTGGCTCTGGAATCCCCATGTGTATGTGTAGGACCAACTGTCTCGAAACTCCTCATGAATGGTGGTCCCTGTGACACATGAACATCCTCAAGCGTCTCATGGTCACATCTCTCCAAAATTGTTAGTGATCCTGGGTATCCCTCACTCTCCTTCATCAACTGGCGCTCCTCTAACAAACCACCAACATCCTCTAGCGATGTAGCTGAAGTATATATCTGACTCTCTGCTGAGATAGATGTAGTGGATTTTTGACTAGCCTCCTCAAGGAGCTCCTCTAATCTGGACTCTGATTCTTGAAGGGTTGTTTGTGTGCCTTTCAAGAATCCTTGTGTGCTTACCAACTCATAAGTGAGTCGGTCCACCTCAATCTCCTTCTCCTTCATCACCCCATGATACATCTCACCAACCTCCAGAAGGTAATCTCTATCCATAAGTAGTTGTTGGTAGTCGGTCCTCATCATAGTCACTCTCTCCCTGAGTATCTGAAAGTCCTCAATGGAAAGCTCCCCATCCAAACTATCATGTGCCATCGTGGCCCTCCAACAATACTCTGCCACCAACGCGTGTGTATCATCATGTGTCTAATGGTTGCCATGATCATGTCCTCTCCGACCCTCAGTTGTCCTGCCAAATGTTGTGACTCCTGAACACTGCCCTGCTGAAGTGCTACCTCATGATTCCCACTACTAATGTCAACAGTGGAATCCTCATCAACACACTCCTCAAGAGCTAATGCACCATCTTGCTCACTATCCGCTGTGCTACTGAATTCCCCTGTATGCCACTATACATCACCATATATTGTTGCCTCAATCTGAACTGCCCTGTATCCTGTATGTGCAATTGTATCCTCTTGTGCACTCACCCTACTAATATCATCTGCACTCGGATCCCATACGGATGTGTCCATACATGTGATATGGTCATCCCAACAAACAAGGAATGCATCCTCATCACTGTAGACCGGTCTCCACAACCTAATCTATCAATGGACTCTCCAAAAGAGGTGACTCGCTCTCCCCACACTGATAGGTATGTATAAAGTCATCTTCCTCCAAGTCATGCTTCTCCTCCTGGACCTGCAGATCCACATGTCCCATGTGTTCAATCACTACACAAGGCTCCTCTACCACATCTGGAATGCCACTGATATCCTCATGTGTCGTGTCTAGCATAAGTGACTGAGAGGGTGAGGAATGTGTCACGCTCAACTTCATAAGAGGCTCATTATCCCCCACGCATGATCTCATATCAACATCCAAAGGTGGATCACCCAATCTCCGATCCTCCTCATGCCTAGGTACTGACACTGAATCCTCACAAGTATCACCACTATGGTGAAGTGTTGAGTCCTCAACGTTGTTTGATCGAGAAGCTAAAGCATATGCGCTATCATCCTGTCCATCAGATGCGCGGGAGTCACTGGCCTTATGGGACTGCTCTAATGAAGCATCTGCGGCCGCATCCTCATCATCACTGTCGTAGTGCACCTCAATGTAATGCACTCTCCCCTTACCCCTACATTTGTGATCTGACTCCCAAGGCTCTTTGCAACTGTAGCAAAGTCCCTGCTCCTAATGGTTGTAGGCTCAATCTGTGCTCCCTTCAATCCACTAGCTAGTGGTGATGTATCCACTTTCCTGTCTGTTTTGGCTCTGTTTTCCTCTGCTTTTCTTCTCCAATAATTGACTTCTGCAATCTTCTTGGCCCATACTGCAATATCGTCTTTACTCCACCTAGGATTTTTGATGGATACAAACTGTTGGAATGTTACCTAAGCCATGAATATCTCACTAAGAGCTTGATATTCCATATCACAATATATAATCTCCTCTGCAATAGCCATTTCTCCTTCATGAAGACCCTCAGGCTGGGAGGGATCTTTGCTCTGATACCACTGTAATGTTCCCAACCAAATCTAATGTAAAAATCAGATCTATGTGTTGAGGAATTTCGTCAAACACTTGGCATACAAGCTCCCAACTCCCTTGAAATCACTTCAATACTTGTTGTCCCAATTAACTCAAGTTTAAGGGATGAATTTAATGTTAAACACATCACATGCAACACCTAAAACCCTTTCCAATGAGTGGTTGTTCTGAATTTGTGTTTGTTATGTTTATTTGTAGTTGATTGTTGAAATGTTTTGTCAAACACTTTGTGTACAATGGTTGTAACATTCATTTAAGTGTATTTTCTGATGTATTTGGCCCATATTTCTTCATGTAATATATAAGGAAAACACATGCAATGATAACCAAATAAATCATAAACTAATAGCTATTAAACACCATAAGATAGTACCTCAAATCCTTGTTTTATTTAATATGCACTTGGCCGTCCAACACAATAATTTCCAGATCTGAAATGTATTTGCTATAGCTGATATATGGCTGGAGAATACATACAAAACGCAGCCAAAGAAAGGCAAAGAGTCTCCCAATAGAATCTCTCTAACAACTGCTCCAAAAATATGTAATTTCTTCAGCAAAGGATGGCGCCAATGACAATATATGTGCCCTGCTTGGTCTGAATTCGCCCTCGCTGAAGATGAGGCTCGATCCACCAATGAAATGGTCAATCTCCTCATAAATAATTTGCCCAAGATGTTTAGAACTTGATCCCATCAAGTAGAAACTGATACAACCCCAAAATATGAAGATTTCCACTACCAGATGCGCCCCTCCAAGCAATATTTCGCCCTGGGTACAAAATAATAAATCTCCTCAAAGATCCTCTCCAAAATCTCCAAGATCTAATAGATTGGGAGGTGGAATAGACATGCAAGTGAAGATCTGAGTTATATATCTCTTCTGGATGTTAAATTGAACTTCTCCAAGATCTCGGGTGCGCCTCTCCTGAAGAGAACCCTTCTCACAATTCGCCCTGCTTCACAAATGAATGACTGAAATGGATCTGAACTGAATAGAATGGTGAGGGAGGAATCTTCCACCTCCTTAGCCAAGATTGGATCAAGAATAGAGGAATATTTCACCTCCTTTCTGATCTCTAGGGTTTATTCAATCAAAACCCTCAAAACCCCCAAGTACCTTGAGCTTTCTAGCTAAGAAGCCATACATCAAAATGTCAATCAACATAATGAGAGAATAGAAGCCCCTATCTCTCTTTTATACCTCCTTTCACCTTTTTCCATTCAAGTGACTTTTAATTCATCTTTTAATATTTCTTCATAACTCACTTTATTAATTTAATAACTTTGTTTACTCCAAGAAGTGATTAATTCACCCTTATAACTTCTCCTGCCACTGAAAGTCACTTCTTATCATCCTATCCTTTAGATATTTTCATCTTGATTCCAACGAGCTATTACACTAAGTTGTTTCTCCAAGAAACAAGCTCCAAATAGCACCTTCAGTGTAATTAATTAAAATATGCTCAATAATAACCCAAAATTATGGAAATTGTCGGAATGCAACGAAACCAAGGACAAGTTGTGCGGAATGGATCTTGATGATGAAATATGATGAATAATGTAAGTCGGGCCCCATAAAACTCCTCAAAACTTCCTGAGCTCCCTATCACCCCCAATTGGCTACTCTAGCCAGACTCCTAAACTGCAACATAAGGGAATCTAAAAATGGGGACATTACAATAAAACAATGCACAACAGAAATACAACTGAGAATCAATACAAAAGATAACAACAATCACAACACATGAGAGACACCAAAAGTTTTGGGTAAAATAACCTCTGGAAAAACCCAATGTGGGAAAACCAGTTCTTCAGTTTGTGGATTTTTTATTATGCAAGAGAAAATATAGAGATCTCTTAAAAAGCAAATCGATCTGTGTTGATAGAAAAGAGTAACCCTAGTGATTTCCTCCTCAAACACTTGTACGACCCTCTCCCAATCCAAAGAACCAAAACGACTCAAGAAGAACCCAGTCGTGAGCCTTTGTGCAATGTGTACGGTCCTTTGTGTTACCTCTACATCACTCTGTACGGCCCTTTGCGTTACCTCTACATCACCCTGTACGGCTCCCTCTCAGATCTGAAGTTCGACCTCTGTAAATGTTTGAGAATGCAAGTCGATCCACCTATAAAATGTCTCCTTTGTCTTCTCTGCAACTCTTCTCCAGCAAACCCTCAAGCGAATCTCCTCCTCTAGTTGAAACTCGCCCTTCCTCAATGAATGAACACACCCAACAACCAAGTTGATTTCCTTTATTTCCATGTGCAAGCAAAAACCCTATCTCCAAAGAGATCAAGGGCTAGGATTAACCCTCACTCTCTTAAGAAGATCAATGGTTAAGATTAAAAGACCATCACTTAAATTATTTTTCACTTTAACCTTAGAAAAAGGTGCTCATAAATGATTCGGATTATTTCAAGAACGAAATGAAGGTAGAGATATAACAATGAAATATACAGAGATATTGCAATAAACACAGAGATACAGTAATGCACAATTTTTATTAATGAGAGAATGTACAAAAACTATAAAATTACAGAGTGAATGACTCGCTAGAATGGTGGCAGCTTATCTTTGAGAAGAGATGTGATGGCTACGCTCATTCGCAAGAAGATGATGATGATTACAATGAGGCTCTAGAGACCTTTTTAACATAAAGAAAATCCAAAACCCTAACCCCGAAAGATGAAACACCAAAAGGTTTGCGGGCCTCGATGGGGGTAGTTGATACATCAACTTCCCAAGGGTGTAACTTTTGCATACGATCTACGTTTGGGGCACACGATAGCTCGTTTAAAATGTATATCCAAGGACTACACATTTTGTCGTCACACTCTGGATAAAGCCTACAGTGTGACTTTGGCAGGCCCAAAAAATGTTGTTTAGGGCCTCAAAACGGCCCCAAAAGTTTAGGACCCGAAAACATGTAGAAAAACTGCCAAGGTGGAAACCCCTATTTTGAGCCAGTGGAATAGGTGGGTGGCCATTGATTTCTGCCTGGATCAATCCTCCCCCCTTAGGAAGCAATGATCTCCATTGCGTGAAGTCCCCAAGAAAGCTTTTGCTAAATTTGAACCTTGGTGAGTTGCTTGCCTTGCTGAAGAAGTTCTCCTGCTTAGCTTGTTGAAGGTTGTTATGAACCTATTGTTGGAGGGGTTGGATCTGTTTAACCAATCAGGTTGCATGACCTGCCGGAGTGTGGGAGGACTCTGTCGGTGAAGATGGAGCATGAAGAACATCAAGGGATTTATCATAACTTGGTTTGACTGGACAGTGTGGAGGCACCCCCATAGGTGCAGTAGGAATATCTTGGTGCTCTTATACAATCTTGTCGATCAACTTCTGCTGGATAGAAGGGTCTTGGGCTAAGGCTGCAGTGGTTGCAGTGTCCTTCTCTTCTGACCAGGTTGTGAAGAGGCTAAACTTTGCGGTATGAGAGATTACTTTGCGGCACTGTTTTGTCGGTACAATAGTTGGAACTACCTCTGGTATCTTGTAGGGATGAGCCCCCAGAGTAACAATGACGCTACAAGGTCGAGACTCATAAACAGCATGACATCTCCACATATATGGGTGGCCTAACAGAACATCACAGACTTCCAGTGGGGAAACATCACACAGTACCTCATCCTTGAAGGGCTTGATGTCATATGACAGACGACACTGTTGGTTGACACAGAGATCTCGGCCCTAGCGAATCCATCCGATGTTGTATGGCTGCGGGTGTGGTGTTGTCGACAAATCCAACTGCTTGACGACCTCTACTGAGATGAGGTTCTTCTGGCTTCTGCTATCAACAATAAAATGCAACGGGGTCCCCTTCACCCACATCTATGAATGGAAAAAGAGCTCCCCCTCCTCGATATCCTCTGGTTCTTCTAGTTGGATTGTTGTGGTCGCGACAGTAGAAGTGGGTTCTGTATCAATTATCTGTCTCCTTTTATTATTGTCTGAATCAGACTCTGAGTCGAGGCTCGGCTCTGTTTCTTGAGCTCGGACACCAATGACCGTTTTGAGCGACATTCATCGGTGTTGTGCCAAGGGCTTTTGTGGAAGTCGCACCACTTCCCAGCATCCTTCGTCTTCCCGTTGCTCTTCTTTTCCTATAGCTTGGACTTCTTGTCTTGAAGTTGGTTGTTATGTGAGTTAGGGCTGCCTTTACCATACTTTGATTGTTGTGGATTTGCAGACCTGAACTCCTACTTGTTCTGTTGTTTAAATTTCTGCTTAATTTTGACAGTTTATTGATAAGTGGCTCCCAGCGATGAAATGTCCAGAAATTCCATTTCGGTTTGGATGTACCTGTGTAGATCCCCGCGGTATTTCAAAACCAGATGTCGCTCAGAGTCTTTGATACCCAGCTTGGTGCGCAAGGTATGGAAGGTATTTTTGAACTCCAACACGGTTTGGTCCTGCTTTTGATGCAGCGTGGTCCATCTCATGTACTGGTTATCATAGTTTCCCACAGGGTAATATTGCTCCTTGACCGCATCCATAAAAAAATCCCAAGTGGGCTCGGCCCCAAATATTCCAGACTCCTTTGTGGAACTTTGCTCCTAGTAAGTTTCCCACCAATGTTTGACATGGGGGAGAGCTTTAAGGAGCACAAAGGTGATCTTTTCTCTATCGAAAAAATTGTGAACAGAGAAATAACCTTCTAGGAAATTTAACCATTTTTCCAAAGCATCTGCATCGATTTGACCTTCAAATACGGGAATATCAAAATTAACTTGTACCTTGAATGGTGTAGCTTCTCCAAAGCGACTGCTTGACTAAGACGTGCCTGTTATTATCGGCAATCATTGAAGGATTTGGGCAAAATTCTCCAACATCTTGTTCCTCTGTTGCGCGAGGGATTCCGTGAGAAACAACTTGATGGGATCTTCTGCTCCCTCATTCCTCTTCTCTTCTGCCATGGGCAGCCGCTTGGGCTGGCGAGAGCGGTTGTCCTCAAGAGAAACTAACTCAAGACCAACTCTCTATACCCTGACCTTGTTGGGGACATGCACTAAGAAACGAAAAGGAGTAGTCTACTCTGATACCACTGATCCAGATTATTTTGAGAACGAAATGAAGGCAGAGATATAACAATGAAATATATAGAGATATAGCAATAAACACAGAGATACAGTAATGCACAATTTTCATTAATGAGAGAATGTACAGAAACTATAAAATTACAAAGTGAATGACTCGCTAGAATGGTGGCGGCTTATCTCTGAGAAGAGATGTGATGGCTACACTCATTCGCAAGAAGAGGATGATGATTACAATGAGGCTCTAGAGGCCTTTTTAACATAAAGAAAATACAAACCCTAACCCCAGAAGATAAAACACCAAAAGGTTTGCGGGCCCCGATGGGGGTAGTTGGTACGTCAACTTCCCAAGGGCGTAACTTTTGCATACAATCTTCTTTTGGGGTGCACGATAGCTCGTTTGAAAGGTCTATCCGAGGACTACACATTTTGTCGTCTTACTTTGGCTAAAACCTACAGTGTGATTGTGACGGGCCCAAAAAACGTTGTTTAGGGCCTCAAAACGGCCCCAGAAGTTTAGGACCCAAAAATATGTAGAAAAACTGCCAAGGTGGAAACCCCTGTTTGGAGCTAGTGGAATAGGTGGGTGGCCACCGATTTTCACCTGGATCAATAAAGTCAAAAAAATAATATAACACATCTAATGTACTTTTTCCTAAGTAAAACTTTAGGAAGGAGATTTAACCCATCAACTTGGCTAGGTTCATTGTCCCCCACCATGTTATGACGCCACCACATGGAGGAAGACCTTCCTTGCTACACTTCTCAACACTCCCTCTTAGCAAGGAAGGGATTATGTACCAACCCCATCTTGTCTCTGAACTTCAAAAAGTTTTCTCTGCAAAGTGCCTTGGTGAATATATCTGCCATCTGATCATCTATCTGTATATATTGAAGCCTCACAACCCCCTTCTGCACATAGTCTCGTATGAAGTGATAGTGGATGTCTATATGCTTGCTACGATCATGAAACACGGGATTCTCAGAGAGCCTGATGTAACTCTGATTATCGCAATGTATCACAATAGCTTTTAACTTCTCACCGAACAGTCCCAAGAACAACTTTCTCAACCACAGTGCCTCGCATGCTGCTAAACTAGTTGCCATGTACTCTACTTCAGCAGAGCTCAATGCCACTGATCTTTGCTTCCTGCTGAACTAGGATATAATACCCAATCCTATGTTGAAGCAACACCCTAAAGTGCTCTTTTTGTCCTATGCACATCCTGCCCAATCAACATTTGTAAAACCTGTCAATCTCACTCCACCATTGCGTTCATACAACTCGTACTCCATTGTACCTCTCAAGTAGCGAAGCACATGCTTCGCAGTTATCCAATGCACTCTCTGAGGGTCCACCATGAACTGACTCAAAGAGTTGATTACAAAGATAATATCCAGTCTAGTGTTGACCAGATACATGAGAAATTTAATAAGCTGACGATAGATGGTGGGGTCTACTGTCTCAGAACTAGATGCATCTATCTACCTGTAGTTCGTCACTAGAGGTGTGGACATGGGCCTACAATCTGTCATCCTGAACCTGTGCAATATCTCTACTGTATACTTGCCTTTTCCTAAGAAGAAGGGCCCATCTATTTGCCAAACCTCTAGACCAAGGAAGTAATGCATCAAACCAAGGTCTTTCATCTCGAACTCTGTTACAAGGTTAGCCTTGCAGTTTGCAATCAACTGCTCATCTCCAGTAAGAAAGAGATCATCAACATAAAGTACCAGTATGAGAGGCACCTCACTTGCTAGAAAATAGAGGTTTGGATCAGCCTCACTCCGCTGGAATCCCATCTCTCTCAAATAATTGTCGATCCTCAAGTACCACACCCGAGGTGCCTGCTTGAGCCCATAGAAGGCTTGTCTCAACCTGCAAACATGTGTATCCATGTCTCCAACCTCAAAACCCTCAGGCTGCTCAATATAGACTTCTTCCTCAATAACTTTGTTGAGGAAGGCAGTCTTCATGTCCATCTGATGAACGCGCCAGCCCATCTCTGTTGCAAGTGAAATAACTGCTCGAATGGAAGAATATCTAGCCACCTGGGCAAAAGTCTCCTCGTAATCGACTTCCTCTTTCTGTGCAAACCACTTGGCTACGAAGTGCGCCTTGTACTTTTCCATGCATCCATCTGCCGCATGCTTGACTTTATAAATCCATCTTGATCCAACCACCTGTTTTCCCTCTGGCCTAGGCACCACCTCCCATACATCATTCTTCATGATAGGGCCATACACTTCCATCATGGCCTCCTGCCACACTCCATTTTGTGCAACCTACTCATAAGTGGAAGGCTCAGCATCTATAAGCTCTGTCATGAGTGCTATATACCCAAATCTCTGCAGTGGTCTACTCTCTCTGAAATATCTCTTTGGAGGCGCTATCTATCTAGAATCACTGATTGTGGACTTGTACCACTTAGGTTGTGGCTTAGTGTCAATCTCATGTGAAACAACCTCATCCTCCTCATCCTCCTCATCAGTCTCCTGATTGTCTTGTCCACTAGTCTCCCTGCTAACACCTGTACCCTATGTCTGTGCCTATGCCTGTGACTCTGTACTTTGTACCTGTGCCTCCTCACTTTTCTGCCTTGATTCTTGTCCCTGTTATTCCTCTATCTATGTTGGCATATCTCTAGATCTCCTCAAGGCCCTCTCCTCCTCAAACTGCACGTCTCTGCACACCACTATCCTCCTGCGTTCTAGCACAAAGATCCAGTAGGCCTTAGAAGTCTCATTGTAGCCAACCAATATCCCCTTATATTTTGTGGGGTCCAGCTTTGTCCTTTTCTCCGAAGGGACATGATAGTAACAAACACTCCCAAAGATATGAAGATGACTCACATCTGGCCTAGTGCTTGTATATACCTCCTCAGGTGTTAATCTCCCCAAAACAGTGTGGGGACTCTTGTTCTGAATGTATACAACTGTGCGACAAGCCTCAGCCCATATGAACATAGGCAATTCCTGATCATGTATCATCGCACGCGCTGCTCCCACTATGGTCATGTTCTTACGCTTTGCCACTCCATTTTGCTGCGGGTTATAAGGAATCGTGAGCTCCTTCTTAATACCCTCTGCAGCACAATACTCCACAAACTCATTAGAGGTGTACTCACCCCCATTATCCGATCTAAATACCCAAATCCTCCTAACAGACTGGTTCTCCACTAGAGCTCTGAACTCCCTGAACCTGTCAAAGACCTCATCCTTGGTATTAAAGAAATATATCTAGGTCTTCCTGGAGTAGTCATCAATAAATATCACATAGTAGCTGAAGTCACTAACTGACTACACACTCATAGGACCGCAAACATCTGAATGGATTAGATCCAAGATCCCCTTGGACCAGTGTTGCAAGAAGCTTCCCCCCCCCACTTCAAAGCCCTGAAGCGCGCTGCAAGCGAGTGCGTCCAAGAAGCTCGCTCGGAAGTGCGCTACAAAAATCCAAAGAGCGCTTTAGATCATTTTAAGACGCTTCTTGGTTTTTTGGAAGCGTCCCACTCCGAAGCGCACTTCGGATTTTTGAAGCGCACTTCAGGCGCTTCCTGGAACACTTCACTCGCACTTCCTAAGGGAATCCGCAGACTTTAAAAAAAATGATTTTTTTTATCTTTTTTGAGTGATGGTGGGGTCCAACTTAGGCTTGGGGTTTAGGGGAAAGAAAAGAGGAGAATAAAGGATCTTTTTCCCCTCCATTCTCCTCATTCTTTCATCTTGAGCTTGAAGGAGAGAACAAAGGAGAGCTTGAGAGTGCATAGTTGTGAGAGCTTGGAGGAGAAAGCAAAGGAGAGCTTGGAAAAGTGAGCAAAGAGGAGCTTGGAGGAGAGAACAAAGAACACCATCTTCCAAAGGTTTCAACTTTCAAGTTTCAAGAGCTAAAGAGGTAAGCCCAAACCCCAACTCCCTCATTTCCTCCTCTCCTACTCTTTCCCATTCCTTCTTCTCCCTCATTTTATTACAGGTTGGTCATCTAAAACTTGAAGAAAATGGTTTTCTTTTGGTTTATCATTCCTTTTTTGGTTCTCATGGTCATGGTGGGGAGAAGGCATCGAAGGGAAGAAGATGATAGTGGTGATTCTCATGATGACTCACAATATGAAGTTGGTGAAGGGTTTGGAGAGGAGGAAGAGGGCAATGAAGAGGGAAATGTAGGACGCAAATAGTTATTGAGACCCTTGTGGAAATTTGTAACAAAAGTTGAGGGGAGAGGTGGTGGAAGCATTAAATTTTTATGTCCTCGTGACTGTCATGATGAAAAACCTTATACCGGTTCATCTAACCATGTGAGGCATCTTTGTGGTGTATTGGAGAATGATGACAATAAGGGGGCCATTGGTATCACAGTTTTCCCTAAAATATCCAAGGAGCAAGTAGAAAAATATATAAAGATAGAGGATGTTGCACAAAAAAAGTACGGTAAAAAACAAAAGTTTCAATCTGATGCCTCATCTAGATTTGATGGCAACACATCTCCATCTCCTCGTGGTTTTGGAACCTCTAGATCTAGAAGAACAATAGCAGATTTCCTTGATATTGGATGTAGGGATGAGGTGGATGCAAAAGTGGTATGGTTTCTCTATGCTTGTGGTATCCCATTCAATGTGTTTCGCTCCCCCTATTGGCATGATCTTTTCAAGGCAATCAACAAAGCCCCCAAAGGATGCAAGAGCCCCAACTATGAAAAAGCTAGAACTGTGTTACTTGACAGGGAAAAAGCAAAAATTCAAAGAGCTCTAACACGGTTTACAGATGAATGGGCGGACGTTGGGGTATTCATTGTATCAGATGGTTGGACAAATGTTAGAAACCAACATTTGATCAATGTTCTTGGTGTTTCTGCTACCAGTGCAATGTTTCTTGCAACACATGACTCCTCTTCAATTATTGCATCTTCCTAAAACATTTCAGATCTCCTCTTGAGAACAATTAATGATGTTGGTCCTAATGTGATTCAACTAATCATTGATAATGCAGCAAACTGTAAGGGAGCAGGTAAAATAATTGACCGAGTTCATCCACACATCTTTTGGTCTGGGTGTTTAGTGCACGCCTTGAACCTTTTGATGCATGATATTGTCAAGCATAGAGAATGTGGATGGATTAATCAATTGTACAAGAGAGGGAAGCAACTCATCAAATTTATCACCGGGCATACAAGGGTCAGTTACTTCTACAACACTCACTCTAGGTTGCAACTACTTAAGATTGCAAACACTAGATTTGCTAGCTATTACCTCACCTTTAGGCGCCTTTTGAAGGTGAGACAAGCTTTGGGTGTTATGGTGATGAGTGATGTATGGGATGAATTGAGCAATGATAGAGAAGGTGCTAATGCAGTGTAGGAGATAGTCCTTGACAATCAATTTTGGTCACAGGTTCGGTATGTTTTGCAATTCATCAAGCCAATTTATCACATGATCAAGTTTGTAGATTCAGATCAGCCAATCATTGGGGAGGTGTATGAGCAAATGGATAGCATGCTAGGGCATATAAAAGACATTGTTGATCCTAGAGATGTCAACCTCTAAAATCATATTCGTGTAGAGGTGGAAAAACCGTGGAAATGCTAAATATTCCACTACATACCTTAGCATATGTGCTAACACCTAAATACTATCATGTATCATGACTTTCATCGCCGGCACCTGGTGGTGGGTCCAAGAATATACCACACCAAGATCCAGAGGTTCAAGCCAGTTATATGAAAGCATTAGAAAAATTGATCTCGGACGAGGAGTGTGACAACATAAGGAGACAATTGAGCCATTACATCCTTAGCAATGGTGCCTTTGGGACCAACCATGCAGTTAGAGATCGAGAAAATATGAGTTCTCCCGAGTGGTGGAACATGTATGGCGGTGCTACCCCACAGCTGCAACGTTTGGCAATACGGGTGCTTTCACAGGTGGTGAACACTTCTTCTGCAGAGAGGTGTCGGAGCACCTACAGTTTCATCCATAGTGTCAAAAGGAACAAGTTGAATGTAAGGCAAGTAGAGAGCTTGGTCTATGTTCATTACAACTTGTGATTGTTGTCCCATTACTATGAGGAGGAATAGATGGATAAAAAATTGAGGCGTTGGGACAACAATTCAGAGGAGGATAATTTGGAGGATGGAGTACTGTTTTTAGAGCAAATGGAGAGTGTTCTTTTGGATGATGATGATCATGTTGAGATGCCACCCGCATCCACTGCCGTGGTCCCCATGTCCAGGATTCCAGCTACAACACTAAGGGCTTCATCTTCAGCTCCGTCGTAGCCGTCTACATCTACTTCTGCACTACCACCACGTGGAGGCCCACGCAATGTCCGTGGTGGTGGAAGGAGGATGGGATAGTTGTTTGATGATTCTCCTTTTTCATTACTTTATATGTCATAGTTTATAGATGATAGATTCATAGTATTTGGCAACTAGCTCAGTTTAAACTTTAAACTTTAAACTTTATTGTTTTGGACCTTTCGGTCTTCATACTTCAGTGTAGATGGCCTATTTTGTAAACATGACTATTTGGTCATGACTCGTGTTATTGTTGACAGCTTTTGGATATAGGATTTCATTTCTAAGTTTATGGTCTACTTTCTATTATGTGGCTGGAAACACGTTCCATGCCTACCACATTCGTTTTTGTGTTTCCATACAGAAACACGCCTGGTACAGCACCTAAAGTGGTGTTTCCTGCAACATAGGTTCAAATTCTTGTTTCCACTCAAATCTACAAGGATAAATAGCATTTTGACGTTACAGTAATTGGCAAGCTCTGATCTGATTCTCATTTAAAGGTGTTTGTGGACCTTGGATGTGCATTGACCACAAAAATTTGGAGATTCAAAACTGAATGTTACAACTTACAAGATTGCCCACATCTCCAAAAATTAAAGTTGAATAAAACAATTCATCAAGCTGCAAACCTTTCATGGATTTTAGCAGTTGTCCTTTTAATTTCTTGTTGCACTGCCTGTAATTCTTCAATCTTGTCCTGATCTTTGGATTTCCTTTTATGAAGCAAATTTTTAAGGCTTGCTTTCTTTTCCTCCAGTGACATTCTAACGGTATCCCTGCTAGTTTTAATGCATAGCATGTCAGCTCTTGAAATTCAGATCAGAAAGATAAACAAATTAAAGAGTCATATAATGCAAAACAGTTAACTAGGCATTCTATTTCAAATCCTAACCCATTATCTGCTACTAAAAGAAACAATACGTAACAGCATTATCGAATAAAAAAATTTAAGTAACAAACCATTGCAGCTCCAAAGCTGTAATCTGTTGCTTTCTTGCCTCAACCCTCTTCCCAAGCTCTTCCAGATAAAATTCTCCAGGATGCTTACTGTCCAGTGCCATATCCACTGCTGCCTTAAACAACAACATCTCCTCGTCTAGCATCTGTGTTTCCAATTGCTTAGCATCAAGTTTCTTCTTCAATAATAATTCTTGATTCTGCAGTTCTGCAAGTTCAGCTTCCATCTAGACATTCAACATGCACTAATTAGTTGCTAGGGTAGTTGTATAGCATGAAATTGTAGCTCTAAAAAAGGAAAGCAGAAGGTTAAACAGAGAAGTCCCATAGGAGAAGCAAGAATTGTCAAGCAGACAGGAATATTCCCTTCCTGTATACACTTCTGCAATTGCAGAGATCTAATCAAGATCTTACCTTAGGTTGACTACGACAAATATGAAGCATTGCCGAGGAGTGGAATGGCAACCAAATTAACCTCTAGAGAAATCTAAGGATGGACCAAGATGGCAGAAACAAGCTTGTTATGTCATTTCAGCATTGTTTTAAAGATAGATATTTCAAGCCTTCTCTTCTGATTTTTTTGTCTTTTAAGTGTTTCCTTGAATGTCATGCATGTAATATTTCAATAAGCATATCCTGTTGCTATAATGCTCTCCCGAGTCCCAATACATTGATGGGTATAATCATCAACTAAAAATGTACAGGTGTCCTTAATTTCGGAGAACATATTCTATACATATCAGTTACTATGTCTACTGAAGTATCACTAAGAGAGTTGTAGGTGATTAATTGGTTCTCATGGGCATGCTACTATAGCATGCCTTGTGAATCGTAGCTAACTTTAATTGAGAGAATACTCATTATCAATATAAGTGATTTTGACTGAACATGTATAGCTGCAATCCACATAAGCTTCCCAAAGCTTAACAACTTCGTGTGAAGGCCCCACTTGCTTCATTCCCACTTATAACAGACCACAATCTAACTTGCATAATCACTCAAAAGAACATCAAATAAGGGACTAAAGCTAAGATCATGTCAAACTGAGATCTGCTAAGCCAATATTTGATGATATTGCTTCAGCTTCCCTAATGTTACTTACTATTTTGGCTGTGTATTGAAACTTTATCTTGATGGTAACTAGAATAGGAGGGTGAATTGGTTCCTCATCAAGATATCTGAGCTCATATTTGCAAAAGTCGCCGATTTATCAGCAATATTGCCAAAATTGCAATTTGTTTGAGACATCCAAATAATCGTTGGGAAAAAACTCCAAAAATTCAGGGCTTTTTGAAAATTCGTGATTTACCCTAAAAATTGAACCACGCAGGGAAAAAAAGGCCTATGTGAGGCGGAAAACCCAAAAAAATAACTCATTTTTACCTATTGTTTGAGGAGTGAGGAATGATGAAATTCTTCCATGTAATGTTCCAAAGCAAGATTGCTAGGAACTTGGTGTTTTAAGTTTGTTTGTTTGTGTTGTGTTTATCAAATGTTTTGCAGGTTATCCTTCAGATTTGCGCATGGAGTGGATTAACAAGTTTTCACAGCAAATAATGATGGAAATTGGAACAGCAAAACAACAATAACAAGATGCTAACAGTGTACACAAGAAGATAGTCACAAACTTCAGATCTGACCTTATTTAGTAAATATGCTGACCTCCAACAAGAGTTACACAGATCTGGGAGAAATATAAAAGATACAAGTGTTGTGACTGAAGATTCCTCCAACATATGCTGCAAGAGATAGTAAGGAGCCTTCCTAGACTCTCAATGACTGCATGCAAGAAGACAAGATCAATTTCTTTCCCTTCTTCTAGATCTGGTACTGAACCTGGCAGATTTGCGCTCCTCTGGACTGCAGAAACCGTCAAGATTTCGGCCTCTTCAAATCTGACCCTCAACCTCCTGTATAATGCTGTAGATCTATAGATCGGGGAATTCCAAACACCAATGAAGAGTTTCTCAGCTTTACTGAGAGATCTGACCCCTAAAGCGCAATGGATCCACTATTACAGTGCGCCCTCCTTCAGAGATTCACCCAATGCAAGAATAAATTGATATGAGGCTTAAACCCCCCCAAGACTAATGAGAAAAGGCGCTTGGGTATTGTAGAACCCTCCACCTTGGCTTCAAATCTATCTTTCCTTGGCCAAATCGAATTGTTTTCTCCTCCACAGTGCACCCCCTCTGCAAAAACTCTCCAGATCTGCGCCCTGACTCTTCTTCCACTGGAGAAACCAAACCTGTAGCTGAATAGAATGGTGAGGGAGGAATCTTCCACCTCCTTGGCCAAGCTTGGACCAGGAACATAGGGATCTTTCACCTCCTTGCTGGTCTCTAGAGTTTGTTTAATCAAAACCCTCAAAACGTAAGCTGCATAGCTCAAGAAGAAAATAGAGAAAATGACATGAATAATGAGTGAGGCGCCCTCCTCTTTCTTTTATACCTCCATCTTCTAATTTCCAGTTGAGTTACTTTATTGTCTTTTCTAAGGTTATTACTTAATCTTCTCCTTAAGTCAAACAACCTTTTTTCTGCTTTATCAAAGTCACTTCGATAATATAACATTAAGTTCCTCAATGACATTTTAGCACCTCCTAACCCTTTTTCACCCATGGGACTATAGTCTAGAGGGGTGACTAGACTACTAAGTCCTTAATGTGCTTGTCAAGGAAAGGGGAACATTACAGACTCCCCTACTGGAAATTGCTTACCCACAAGCAATCATGAACCTGTTTGTTGTAGCACTTGTCCACACTCCCAAGTGGCATCTTCTATAGGGAAATTTTTCCATTTAACCAAATATTCCTTATTGTCCCTGTTCCTTTGGTGTTTCGCCCTCACCTCCAAAATCTCCTCTGGAACCAAGATCAAGTGCCCTTCTTCATCAACTGGTGGTAGCTCTTCATTAGCTACAACATGTCCCAATGCCCTCTTTAGGCATGATACATGGAAAACATTGTGGATTTTGCTTCCCTGTAGTAATTCTAGTTCATATGAAACTGCCCCAACTTTCCTTTGCACCTTGTAAGGCCCATGAAACTGTTGAGAAAACTAGTGAGGAAAGGTAAAAGTGAAATTTTAAGTGGGGCCTGTTATCCACCAGTTTGCACAAGCTGGATTTCCTAAAGAGCCGCCAAAGAATGAGCAATCAGTGCTCATATATGCAGATTTCAGTGAGTCAACAGGCCTTAAAAGGGCCCCTTTCTCCCGCATTTCCACCATTGTAATAAATGTCCTAAGTATGAGATATTGTAAAAGGCTATTGGCCACCCTTGATCTAGGAGTGGGCACATACTTCGGAGAGTTTTTTTCGACTTGTTAATTATTTTTTCTACTTGCCTTAGTGAGCGATTAAATAATTTCTAAGTTTTTTCACTCAGAAGACTTGCTCCAAAGC
>ML816725.1:54029-110634 GCA_009831015.1 Picea engelmannii | reverse complement strand
TTTAAAATATCATTGATATTTAATTTTCAAATTATGAGAATGATGATGGGAGCCACAAGGAGGGATGTGTTTGATTGATTGACTAGTTATGTTTATTTTTGTTAAGAAACTAAAGGGAGTCACAAGGGGTCCCACCTACTAGTCATTATTTATTAAAGACCCTTATTATTATTATGTTAATTCTTCCCTTAAACCAAAAGTTAGTTGAGTTTTAGTTAACTTAACTAAAATAGGTAGTTGAACTAATTCAACTAATTTTGATTGCTTAAAGGAAAAACGAGAAGGAAGAACTAGGGGAGGATAGAAGGAGAAAGCATACTAATGTTTTCTCTTAATTTTTATTGAGATAGTTCAGTTTTCATTCATTCTTCAATACATTAAAAGCCTAATTCTCTTTTATGACAGCAAGGTCCTATTGTACATAACAAGATTCAAAGTTGAATTACATCATTCAGACACTTGTTTTCAGAGGTGTTGATCTATCTTTTATATTCTATGTAGAATTGTCTATTTATGAATTAAATTTCATGACTGATAAAGGATAATGTGCAGAGTCGAGTGGAAAACAATATGTGGCAAGTTGATCCAGCTTTTAAATTTCACAGTTTTACTCTCTGTCAGAAGTCCTTTTGTATGGTTTTCATCGGGGACATCTAAGTTTGACTTTGGTCCAAACTCCCTCAGGGATTTTTGTAAAGAGAACGATTCTTTTGATTTCTTGGAATGAAATAAGCGATTGCTATTCTGTCTCATCTGTGTTAATATGTGACTTGGTATTTTTTCTTGTGTCTCCACATTTACTTTTTCATCTGTTATATTCATAAAATTATATAAAAATGTTGAATTTTATAACAATCTTTTATTTTTAAAAATCATCCTAAGTCCTTGTAACTAATACTTGTGGATTAGGAAACAAATTTTGAGGCTATAAACATAGGGTGATATTCTCGTCTATCTCTCCTTAGCCAAGCAAGATCTGAAAATGCTTGAGTAAGATTATTTCATATCTTTTCCTCAACATTTATTTGGCAACCATACTGGGGAGATCTTCCATATATATTTGGTTGATTTTTATGCTTGATTATCATTGAATATATTTACATTTTTGATATTGATTCATTGACTGTTTCATTTCTTAATGACTGTACTTGTTGCAAGGCAACCCATTATTGAGCCCAATCTTCAATATCAGACCAAAATTGCTTTAAAATTGTTTAATACCATCTTAGATATTGCTAATACCCTGGTTGAACTTAATCGCTCATGGGCAACAATTGAACAAGACATAAGTGCCCAAAAACGTTGGGAAGCTAGGCAAAGACAGCTTAGGAATCAACCATAGCTTTCTTTTTTCTATAGTTTTGATCTTCTTTTCATGTCCTTAGACCCTCGTATTTTTAGGAGAAGAAGAGGTTTATCACCGAAAATTAATCCTATAGGAAGAAGGAACGTTGTGTTGTCAACCCAACAAAGTGATCTAAGGAGAACTTTGTATGATTCATCTAGTTCGTCTTTCTCTCCCTTACCTATCATTCACAAGATGGCATCTAGTGGTGGATCTGGTGGCACTGGAGGTGCTTTTTCATCTCAATATTCAACTTTGTCAGTGATTGGTAGCTTATAAAGTCACCAAGTCCCTATCCAATCTACTAAAAACCTCGCCAAAGTCATTAAAAGGTATGGGATTTTTCAGTTTGAAGAAGATGATACAACTACCCCGTGGCATGTTTCCTCCCCTCTTAACCTAGCACCTGCTACTCGTCCACTTCCTAAATTCAAAGAGCATCACCCTAGGTTTTTGGGAAATAACACTATCACTAGGAATAAACACTTGGTGCAATTTTCTAATGCCTGTCACAACATAGGAGCCAATGACAACGATACTTGTATGCGCTTATTTGTGAATTCCCTTGAAGGGAAGGTTGCAAATGATTTTTTTGATCTCCCTCCTAAGATTTTATCTACTTGGGAGGAGTTAGTCTATTGGTTCAAATATACCTATGGGAAATCCAAAGCCTAGACGAGCAGTTACAGGAGTAAAATAACATCGCTTACCAGGATGGTGAGACTATCAAGTCCTTCAACTTGTGTTTCACCAAATTATACAACCAAATCCCTGAACTCATTCACCTTCAGAACCAAGCCACTTTCATGCATTATTATAATGCATTACCTTCCCCCTATCGTCATAGGCTTGAGGAAAAATCCATTGATAACCTTGGTTTCGCTCTGCACACTTGTTTAGAGTATGAATAACAACTTGAAAGAACATTTCTTTCTAAGGGAGACTCAGTTAAACATACAACCATGTCCACACTCTTACAGCTTGTACAAGACATAAATAATCGAATGATAGCGTATGAACGGAAAGGAAATGTCCCCTCTATTAATCCCGGAGATTCATCTTCTTATGCACCCCCCTTTAGGAATCCAAATGAAAATAATTTCCAGCCTAAAGCGATCATGCCTCGTAGTTGGTGTAATTTTTTTGAAAAACACCATGAGGAAAGTACATGTGAGGTGAAGAAGAGTGCCAGAGATAAAATATTTGGTAAGAGAACTGAAACTACTATCGTTGTCCTAGACTTTGCAGAGCCAGAGGATGTCATGATCATAAATACTAGGAATAAATCTTGTGCTCCCAAAAGCAAATATGATCCTCCCCGTACTTATTCTATCCCAAACTCATCTTCACCAGTTGTTACTGTTCAAGTTACTAAGGATCTTGACAGTCAAGGAACTACCTCCCCTCTTCCCTCTTCCAAATACAACATTCTAAATCAGTTGGCTAACATAAAAGCAGATGAAACCCTCTTGGACATGGTTGTCGTCCCTGAACAACAAAAGCATCTAAAAAATTTCATGGAAGGAAAATATTCCGTTGTATCCAACCTCTCTGAAGATACAGATGAAGAGGATTCGCCTGTAAATAAAGTAGGTGTACATAACTTTAGAAACCCTGTAAAAAAAAACCTGTTTTATATTTCTATAAAGATTATGGATAAGATTGGCCAGTGTTGCCTCATTGACGGTGGTTCGGGCCCAAGTGTAATGTCGAAGATTATTATGGAAGAGCTAGGCTTGTCTTGTACAAATGAAAATGCTAGAATCATGCTCTCTTATAATAGTCTACAACAAACGACCATAGGTGAAATCAAGGACGTGACCTTGGTTTTGTGCGTGCACCCTGAAATAAGGACAACCCTTAATATTCAGGTAATTTATATGTCATTTAGTAATTACTCGATCATATTAGGAAGAGATTGGCAAAATTTTATGGGTGGATACCTCTCACTCGATGGGACACACTTATCCATTCCTCAGAATGGTAATAACATCACAGTCCTAAGAGAGGGGAGAATTTCACCTTACATAGAAAGTGTCCCACAACCTAATGTGAATTATATCGAGGAATACCTAGGAGTGTATTCCATCTTTGACGATGAGGACAACATTACCTTGGAACAAATCAACTTAGATTATGGGATGTGGCATATTCACTTTGATGGTTCATGCTCTAATGAAGGAAATGGAGCTGGTATTATCTTGTACTCTCCTTTGGGTAAAATTCATAAATTTTCCTATACGTTAGAGTTTGCTTGCACAAACGATGCCACTGAATTTGAAGCATTATTGTTAGGTATTGAAAATTCCTATAATCTGGGTTGTGGTCACCTTACATTTTTTGGGGATTCCAAACTTGTTGTAAACCTTGTACATAAGATATACTTTCCTAGAAACAAGTTAATGAAATGCTACACTCAAACTGTTTGGGCACTTATCTCAAAATTACTATCTTTCAACATCACTCATGTTAAAAGGGAATTGAACTCAATGGTTGGTCGATTAGCTGTTTTTGAAGCCTCTCCAACTCGACAACTTCTACCACAAAGACCTGATTATACCTTTCAATCTCTGTATCGTCCACACATCCATGAAAATATAGAGTCATGGAAGGTATTCCCTAGTGATGAGATCAGATGTGTTTTCATCCAAAATGAACCTTATAAGCCTAAGAAAATTATATCAATGGAAGATAACAAAATACCTAAAGGATTGACTCCTCTAGAAAGTTCATTTTCATCGAGTGATGTAGGAAACCAAGAGAAACATAAAGAAGAGGAGTCGGAAAAGAAAGTGGGTGAAACCATTTCCTTGAACATTGGAACACACAAGTCTCCAAAGAATGTTAAAATAGGTGACCAATGTTCTGATGAAGAAAAATTAAAGTTCGCTAAGCTGCTTGGTGAATTTCAAGATGTTTTTGCTTGGTCTTATGAGGATCTTCATAGTTTTGATCCTAGTATTATACAATATGTCATTCCTATCAAGGAGGGCATAAAACCAGTTAGGCAAAAACAAAGACCCATCAACCCTGCACTGGAAGCAACTATTCGAAAGGAGTTGGAAAAACTCTTGAAGGCTAGGATCATTTTCCCGGTTAAGTATTCTGAGTGGGTCTCCAATATGGTTCTCGTTCAGAAAACAACTGGTCAAATTAGATTGTGCGTAGATTTTCGTGCATTGAATCAGGCTAGTATAAAAGATCAGTTTCCTCTCCCCAATATGGAAATGATTTTGCAGCAAGTTGTAGGGTCACAGATGATGTACTTACTTGACGACTTTTCTGGTTACAATCAAATCAAAGTAAAAATGGAATATAAATATAAAACCACTTTTATTACTCATTGGGGAACTTTTGCTTATGAACATATGCCTTTTGTATTATCTAATGCAGGTGCCACTTTTCAAAGAGCTATGCAAATAGATTTTAACGATTTGATCGACAAGATTATTCAGATCTATCTTGATGACTTAACTGTGTATTCTAAAAACTGATCAGATCATTTTGGTCATATTCAAAGAGTTCTCATCCGATGCAGGAAATTTGGCATTTCTCTAAATTATTCTAAGTCTATTTTCAACATTACCAAGGGAAATCTCCTTGGACACATTGTCTCTAAGTCATGAATAAGCATTGATCCTGAAAGGATTGTTGCTATCCTAAATATTCCTGCTCCCACTTCCAAGAAGGAGGTTCAAGATTTTATGGGTGTTATTAACTTTGTCCATAGGTTTGTTCCTGATTTTGTTGTGATGGTCAAGCCAATTCATAATATTCTTAAGAAAGATTGTTCCTTTTCTTGGACAGATGATGTCGAAAATGATTTTGTAGGGATCAAGAAAGCAATCAGTTTGCACCGGTTTTGGCAAAGCCAAATTTTGAGAAAGAATTTATGGTATATACTAATGCCACAGAGGAAGTAGTTTATTCTATCCTCATGCAAGGTGATGACCAAGGTAACGAAAAATTAGTGGCTTACATGAGTCAAAGCTTGTCTGATGATGATTTTAAATATTAATTTATTTAAAAGCATTCTTTCTCTCTTGTTAAAGATGTTGAATTTTTTTTCCACTTCATCTTAGGTAAGCACACGTTGGTAAAAGTCCCTTTACCCACTGTCAAGTTTTTTCTCTCACAGACTTATCTTTCAGGGAAGCTTGCACATTGGCTTGCCAAGATCCATGATAATGATTTAACTATCGTGACTTCTAACACCATCAAGGGACGTGACTTATCCCTTCACTTAGCTCAGCATGCTGAAACTAGTGAAGAAATTTCTGAACATGATAACTCTCTATCAACACTATTCTACATTGATAATCAAATCCTTCCTGTGTCTAAATATCCTTGGTATAAAAATTTGGTTTACTATTTGAAAAATAAAATATTTCCAGATAACTTAGACACTCATCAAAGAAGAAGGATCTATCTTGAATCTGCTAGATATGTCATTATAGGAGACTTCTTGTTTAGAAGACATGCCAACAGTATGTTGCTTCGTTGTGTAAACAATGAGGAAGCACATAAACTTTTGCAAGAAACTCATGGTTCTTCAAATTCTGTTATTCATGTAGGAGGCCATTTTTTCTTCTAAAATCACTTCTTTTAAGATTATCAGAAAATGATACTATTGTCCTTCAATCTTTCGCGATTCTTATGATTTTTCAAGATCTTGTGACAAGTGCTAGAAATTTCCTGGGAAATAACGCCTTTCATCCATGTCGTTACAACCTGTCCTCTTGGACTTTCCTTTTTCAAAATGGGGTTTGGAATTTATTGGTACTATTAATCCTCCGTCTTCAGTAGGAAAAGTATTTATCTTGACAACCACATACTATTTTACAAAATGAGCTAAAGTTGTCCTGCTTAAACATTTGACAGATGAGCAGGTGATTTATTTCCTTGAAAATAATATTTTTTCCAGATTTAGTCTTCCTATGGAAATTATTACAGACAATGGTCCCACTTTTATTTCTATTAAGCTGACCCAATTTTTAGCTAATTTGGGGGTTAAACATTTTACCTCACCATCTTATTACCCCCAAGGAAATGGGCAGGCTGAGTCTACTAATAAGAATCTGGTAAGAATTATCAAAAAGCTCATCGAAGATAAGCCTCATCAATGGCACACTCTCATCACTTATTCCCTTTGGGAAGATTGAACTACCACTAAGGTGAGCATTGGTTGCACTCCTTTCCAGCTTATTTATGGTCAAGAAGCCATTCTTCTTGTTGAGCTGGAACTTTCCTCCTTAAGGTTAATGCTACAGGTCGAAGAATTAAATTCTTCTGATGTTTCTCAAAGAATGAATGCACTTTTGGATTTATAGGAGCAAAGGATGTTTGCCTTGGATAATATAAAAAAAAGACAACAAAATGTTAAAAAATATTTCAACAAGAGTGTCAACGCTGCCAAATTTAAAGTCAATGAGAAGGTATTGTTGTGGGATTCAACTCATGCTGATAGAGGAAGACATTCAAATTTTCAAAAATTATGGTTGGGTCCTTTTAAGATTGCTTTTGTCCTAGGTGCAAATTCTTATATTCTAAAAGACTTACAAGAGCAATTGTTTTCCTACAACACTAACGGTTCCCACTTAAAACATTACGTGGAACCAACATGAAGAGTTTAACGATGTTTGGATTGTTTCTGTATTATAGTAGTTTTCATTTCTGCTTTTATATTAGTATTTTTCATTTCTTCTTTCACATTAGTAGTTTTCCATTTCTTCTATTTCATTTTCTATCATTTCATTTATGCTTATTTCAATTTTTTTGTTTCATTTCTATTATGACATTTCTTGCTTTTTGTTCTTTTGACTTCATTTTTTGTCAAAAATAAAATATTGGATCAATTTTTCCACAACGATGCTTCTGCAAAGTATTGTTAATCAATAACAATCAAGATTACACAGTTGTCATGATGTTCCCCTTGAAGGCATAATTGAAATTGTTATCTTCTTTCATTGTTGTTTTATGAGATAATTGGTTTTATCCCACTTCTGCTTTCCTTTTCTTCATCTATTTCGAGATTCAAAAGAGCAAGTTCATAATTTTTTTCTCCTTGAAGTCAAGAACAATTTTTAGTTGAATGATTATGCTTACAGGGATAAAACCCCCTCATACTTAACACTTTCCATGAGTTATTCCCAAATTCTCGATCATTTTTCCATTAAATATTCTCACTTCCCCCTATGGCATAATAATTCTGATTTATATCTCTTGATCGTATGTTACTTGGTCTGCGAAACCATACATTCTGAGTTCTTAATCTATTGGAAATAGATTTCCTTGTGGAGTCGCTAGTTTGTTGACAATTAAAATTGTAATGATGAATTCCGCTCGCAAAGTATTTCTTAAGCCCTATTATTTAACTGTGCTAATAATATAACCCTGGGGTGGCATGAGCGGGAGGGGTAATCATCTTCCCACGAGCAATTAAAGTACTCTCCTTCCATTGGAATCTAGGCATCACAACTAATAATCAAGTCAAAGCCTATGCCCTGTACCAAGGCCTCTTCCTCGCTAAAAGCCTAAACATCCACTCCCTCTCGGTGATTGGGGACTTTAAGATAATCATAGGCCATGCACGCAAAGGATCCCACCCCCCAAATTTCCACTTAAAGGCCATTCTCCAACGAATTTCGACAACTCTCAATCATTTCCCCAATATCTCCCTCTTCCATGTCCTGCGAAGAAACAATCAAATCGCCGACGCCCAAGAAAATATGGCCATTGGCCTAGAGCAAGGCTCGTTATTAGTTAACAACCTTACTCATTACAAACCCATCCCATGACCATGTCACTAGACTCCTAGCAGTCAACACAACTTCCCACTCAATGCGACGTGTGGAATTGGGCCTTGGTCTGGGTCATGAATCCATCTTGTCATAACGCCTCCCCTCTGCCCCCAACATCTGTCACACATGGAAGCTACCACTAGATGCCCCACCTCACCTCTTGACACCCAGACACCCTCCCCCTCACCTCAACGCATGTCTTTCTGCTCCTTATAATCATCTCCCTTGAATTGGGAGGTCATTTCGGCGTCTCTATGGCTGCTCCTGCACGTGGAAACGAAGTCTGGAGTGGGAAGAATGTGTTCATCATGATGCCCAGGGTGTGCTATGCATTGATTTAAGGTAATTTGAATGGTACCAACACTAGCAGCGAGTATGGTTGCAGCTCATGGCTAAAATTGGGAAATTGATTCTGTTCTTTGAACTAAACAAAGGTGATGAAGCATATCATAGGAGGAGTGGCTCATCTCGCTGATATTCTCTATTCTTCATATAGCATAGAGGTTGTCACTCCTCCCCTGAGAACAGACACTGATTCCTATGTAATTCATGTAGATAGAGAAAGGGTATTGGACAAAATGAGAAGGCAAAATCAGCGCGTGGTTTGAGTGGAAGAGAACGACAAGTTGGTGAGCATGGTGCAGAACCTCTAAATACAAATCAGAGCTCTATCGGCACAAGTTTTATCCATTACTGAAATTACCATTCAACATCGAGGAGAGAAACAAAGGAACAAGGATGAGTGTGAAGCATTAAGGCAATAGATAGAGGCTCTCTAATTTGTGGTTGGGCCTGCGTTGCCTTCAGCCTCCCCGAATACAGTCATCTCCGACGAATCCTCCTTGCCAAGACCACAATTGCGACTGGACCTCAATCTATGGCCTCCAATAGAGGAAGAATCCCCTGCACCAGAACGAAACAAATTCTAAGTCTATGCAGTGTTTTACTATGATTTTACTAGGGTCTTTTTACATGGTTTTCACCGTAGAAGTTCAAATAGGATTTATAATTTTAATAAACACTTCCCCTACTCTTCACTTCCTTATTGGAGCATATAGGGGAGTGAATTTTGATCTCTACAACGCTCTTTTAATATAAATTTTACCCTGTTTCTGTTGAAAAAAAACAAAAACTATGCTAATAATATAACACTAGTAGGTGGGACCCCTTGTAGACTATAGGTGCACGGATAGATATATTATACATGTTTTGTTGTTGTTTTTTCTGCTGCCTACACAATCCTACATTTTTTACGATGCAATCTTGGTTTCATTTGACATGAGAATAGGTGGATGATGCATTTTTGTGGAATTTTTTTTGTGATACAAAACAATTTTATGGTTATGAGGAGCATGTTATTTATAGTTGTTGTAATTTAACCTTGTCACTAATCCTTATGATTGATCACCTAGCCACATATATGCAAGAGATATTTTAATGGTAGCATGATTAAAACAAAGAAAAAAACCTATGAAAAAAATCCTAAAAGGTAACAAAGGGAAAGCGGTTATATGTTTGAGCTATGAGAAAGGACTATATGCAAGTTCGAATGGAAAAGCTAAAGGATATTAGTGTTATCCATAACTATTATGCTATTGTTGGTTAGTGAACTATGCGAATTTCATTAGATTTGAATGGGGCGCATATAACATTTTAATATGTATTATTGCATGGAGTTATGGAAAGGGTTAAAGTGTAAATGATATTGGGTGGTACACTATGCAATTGACATCATCGCAGATTTCACAATGCTTGGGGATTGAATACATGGTTTAATTGTTGGTGAATGTGATGCTTATTGGGTTGTCTTGTACTTCGAATTGAATAGGCCAGGTGATGGAATCGACGTGCATTTACTGCACGTCACTCCATCTTCCCCTATCGCCCTTCACCCTAGCATTGTTCCATTGTTGCATTTTTCGCTCTGTTGGTTGTGAAGCTCCGCATTTTCAGGCTCTTGGAATAAAGAAGGCTCATCCAACTCACCATTTAAGCAATTTCATTGCAACTAGAAGTTCCTGAGAATGTCAGATGGCAGGAGATTGTTCACCCAACAGTCTCCCAACATCGTGGCTGGCCCAATTTGTCCCTACTTTCTCCTTCTCCAACGGTTAACCCAAATTTCCAAATTTCCCCCGCAAACTCACCTGTACAGCCTTCCCATGCAAGCAAAAGACTCAAAATCGAAGCCCACCACACACATGATAAAGGAAAAGTTATTGCTGCCCCCTCCTCTCCCTCAAGTGATTCATCCAAATACGTTTCATTCTGCATGTACTTGAGATATGACTGTCCTCATGTCATCAGTGAGATCAAGCCTAAAGGCTCCACATAGCCTATGGCTAATTCAGGAAATTCAAAGGGAGACATCAACAACAAAGGGAAAATTGCCTCCCAAAGTGGCAAATATGGTTTTTGAGTATATTTTATTATTGATTGTTGAGAACAATGGACTGCTGAAGTTTTTGGACAACATACTATTTTTGGATATTTTGGATGTTATATGTTTGGATATGGTTTAAAATATCATTGATATTTAATTTTTTAATTATGAGAATGATGATGGGAGCCACAAGGAGGGATGTGTTTGATTGATTGACTAGTTATGTTTTTTTTTGTTAAGAAACTAAAGGGAGTCACAAGGGGTCCCACCTACTAGTTATTATTTATTAAAGACCCTTATTATTATTATTTTAATTCTTCCCCTAAACTAAAAGTTAGTTGAGTTTTAGTTAACTTAACTAAAAGAGGTATTTGAACGACTTCAACTAGTTTTGATTGCTTAAAGGCAAAAAGAGAAGGAAGAACAAGGGGATGATAGAAGGAGAAAGCATACTAAGGTTTTCTCTTAAGTTTTATTGAGATAGTTTGGTTTTCATTCATTATTCAATTCATTAAAATCCTAATTCTCTTTTATGAAAGCAGGGTCCTATTGTAGACAACAAGATTTAAAGTTGAATTACATCATTTAGACACTTGTTTTCAGAGGTGTTGATCTATCTTTGATAGTCTGTGTAGACTTGTCTGCTTATGAATTAAATTTCACGACTGATAAAGGATATTGTGGAGAGTCGAGTGGGAAGCAATCTATGGCAAGTTGATCTAGCTTTTAAAGTTCATATTTTTACTTTCTGTCATAAGTCCTTTTGTATGATTTTCATCGGGGACATCTAAGTTTGACTTTGGTCCAAACTCCCTCAAGGATTTTTCTAAAGAGAATGATTATTTTGATTTATTTGAATTAAATAAGTGATTTCTATTATGTCTCATTTGTGTTAATATGTGACTTGGTATTTTTTCTTTTGTCTCCACATTTACTTTTGCATCTGTTATATTCAGAAAATTATATAAAAATGTTGAATTTTACAACAATATTTTATTTTTAAAAATCATCCTAAGCATTTGTAACTAATACTTGTGGATTAGGAAACAAATTTTGAGGCTATAAACATAGGGTGATATTCCCATCTATATTTCCTTAGACGAGCAAGATATGAAAATGCTTTATTAAGATTATTTCATATCTTTTCCTCAACAACATGGATCTCCTCTAAACCTGCCACGTGTCACTTGTTTTTGTACCTTTGACAGGCCCTTAGTACCAATTGGGACCTAAAATGTGTCACCCGTCAATGGGGCCACATGTCACTACATTAATTGTTTGATAGTCGAGCTAAAGAGATCATCGTATTCATCGGTTCTCCGTTCAGGTATTTTGAAGTGTTATAAGGTAAATTCTTCCGAAGTCTGAAATACCAGAGCACTGAACTATAGAAGCTCCAGAGAGCAACAGTTCAGGGAATCAACCACTTTGTCATTCGGGGAAAATATTGTGTTGTAATGCAAAATTTTTTGAAGCCCGGAGTCCCGAAGCTCCTATCCACCGTAGATCTCGACCAGGAGCGTGGATCGTTGATTCTTGAAATCTTAGGGGGTTTCCCAGTTCGGTGATCCGTAAGTCTATAGTTGTGAAGTGTTAAGGTATACAAGGCCTGAAGCCAGATACAATCCCTGTCATTCGTTGATAGGATACCATCGATTGTAGATCTATGTCCTTCGTGGTTTAGGCATTCGACAATTCGGGAGGTAGCACAAGATGGAGCCTCAGAACTCCTGAAGCCCGAAGTCTCAAAGCTTCTGTTGACCATAGATCTAAATAGAGAATGAGGATCGTCGATTAGAGCATCCTCCGAGTATTCATAAATTCAACATTTGGGAGATTAGAGGTGTGCAGGTGCAAAGTTCACCGAAGCCTGAAATTATGAAGTCACTGAATATGGAAGTGACGTGGCATGCTGATGTCACCTAGGGTGATGTGGACCACCGTACGCATGCCATGTGTCAATATTTTTTATGTATTTTATAGTTCATTTGTTCCAATAGGAATATGAAATGTGTCAACAATTGATTGGGCCACATTTCACCTCTTTATTGCTGACGCGTAGCACCCCGGGTGCACCGTACTAAGTGGACCTCGGAAGGTTCAGAAGTTCGTAAATTCGGCGTTTGAAGGAAATGTTGGAAGAATTTATGGAATCCTCTGAAGCCCAAATCTCCAGAGTGTCATAGTACCATGACATGATGATGTCACCAGGAGTTATGTGGATCGGTTCGCTAGTTCAAAATTCGGGAGAATTGCTGAGTTTTGTTGTGAAGTTCTCGAAGATTGAAGCTTCGGAGTGTAGAAGTGTTAAAGCCTTGGAGAGAGATAATTTGAATGTTCGTCGATTCGGTGATTGGAAGAAATAATGTATTATGGTGTGAAATCCTCTGAATCCTGGAGTTATGAAGTGCTGAAGTGCAATTGTGACGCGACATAATGACGTCACCTGGGGTGACGTGGATGAACTCTAAGCACACCATGTGTTATCTGGTTTCATACCTTTGACATGTATTATGTACCAATTGCAACCTGACACTTGTTTCTCGTTGGTGGGGCCACACATCACCACCTTATTTAATGATATCAAAGTCATGGAGACCACCGAGTTCGGGAATTCAACGTTCAGAGGAAATATAGGAGGAAGTTGAAAAATCCTTCAAAGCCCGAAGCTTTGGAGCATCAGAGTTCTGAAACCTCGAAGGATCACTTGTTTAGTGCTTCATCGGTTCACCGTTTGGGAAAATCACAGAGTATTGAGGTAGAAACCTCTGAAGTTATGAAGTCACGGAAGTAACACAATCTGTTGATGTCACCTGGGGTGACATCATGGACACACATGATACTTTCCACATGTCATTATTTTTTAGGTGTTTCAAAGACATTTCCTACCCAATTAAGATACAACACGTGTCATTTGTACGAATGCGCCACGTGTCCGCTCTGTAATTTCACCACGTAGAACCCTGGTATGTGGATGTTGACAAGACTCTGGTAGTTCATCAGTCCAACATTCGGGAAAAACAAGGGAAGAGGAAGGAAAAACCTTCAAAGCGCGAAGCCTCAAAGAACTTCGCCAGTTTGGCCTTCGAAGGAAATAATGGATGCTGCAGTCAAAAGCCCCAAATCCCGGAGCCCAGAATCTCCAAATAAAAGATGGTAGAAGGAAACCTCCAAATCCCTAAATTTCGGAGCCTCGAAGCTCCCAAGTCTCTGGATAAGTGCCTATCTGCTAGTGCTTGGTCACATGAGATTGTGGGCCAAAGAAAGGGGGATAATGCCCGAAAAATGTTTTAAAGAAAGAAAAGGGCTTAGGAAGGAAGCCTATGGGGTTTTGATTGTTCAGACCTACATCAAAAGTGGTAAAGAAGGTCTGTGAACCTTATGAGTGGATCCATAAAAGGGTCCAAGAGCTATTTTGGCTTTGAGAAAGGAGAATAACTGCACAGGGATTGCATCATTGAAAGGACAATTTTCAATTGTTCATAACTTTCTGCTCAGAATTTAGAATTGAGCAAGGAAGCAATCATTAGAAAGGTTTGGAAAGAGGATTCCAGAAAAAAGGTGCTAGAGATGTCTAAAGATTGAAGAGAAACAAGGATCAATCCTACAGATTGGAGGTAGCACCTCCATTATTTTTAACGGAGTGTGCAATGGAAGCATGGTATGAAATGCATCAAAGATGGCATGTTGGAAGTTGAATATGCATGTCAGAAGGAAATTAGATGGGTTATGACAGGAGAAAGTAATAGTCATCAAGCAAATCCAAGTGTTGATATGATCATATAAGGAAGGGCTAAATCAATTTCCTGAAGAAAGAAATTGGTTTTAGATGACCAAGGTTACTCAGAGAACATGACTGGAAATATAGTTCGGTCATGTAGGAGTTGGATCAGAGGAATCCAAGTAATAATGGAATGCTGAAATTTAATATCAAAATAATATATGGTTGCAAGTATGAAAATTAGACAAGGAAGGATTCCTGGATGGAGTCAAGTCCTTGAACATCTTAAGATAATGGAAGAAGAAGAAATCATGAGGTAGATATCAAGCTAATTGGAATGCATGACAACACTCCAGGAGGGAAGGCAAGAATAGTAGAGGATTGTTGATGAAATCCAATGGTGTTGAAGGTATTTCCACAACAACATGGAGATATCTAGTCGAGAATAACTCAAAAGTGAAATGAATTTCTAAAGATAAATCAATAAGGAACCATGAAAAAGAAAATGTTTCTATGCATGGTTTTGAATGAAAAAAGAGATGGTGCCTAACAAGATTCCATATCAAGTGGCATAGAGCCATGAGTGACATTCCCAGGGGGTGGAAGTATCACTTGAAATTACGATGGTAAATTAAAAGAAGTATTAAGTACTTTTAATTAATTCTATGCAGCTAGCGAAGGAGGCATATGTGCATCCTTACAGTATGCTAGAGATTGGCTATGCAAGTCAATTTTGAGGCTATTTGGAAAAGAGAAGAGAAGGGTACAAGAAAACTCAAATACTAAAGTATTCAGTCAGGAAGGGGATGAAGTAGTTCCATCCGAAAAGTAACTAGATTTTGAAGACCCAAAGTCTATAAGATAGCATGTTTGGAATTGTAATCCGTCCAAGTATGATTTGGATTAGTTGGATCCAGGAAATAAATAAATGATCCAGGTTAATATCAACATTAGTATTTGGATGGAAATGCAAAGGCAACCAAGAGTGTTTTGGCTAGAAAGTGCTCAGGACAAAAATAAGCATGCATAGTGATTATAGTGAGAGCACAAGAAGATTCAAGAATCCGTGAAGAATTAAAGACTTATGGGATCAACAATGAAAAGTGATACATGAAGAAAGAGGTGGCTACGATTATTGTAGAAACAATTATGTTATGGCTTGTTGGACATCCATACATAGAAAGGGAGAATTATTGCATGTTTTCAAGTGTTGTTGATGATGCTGCTACATATGGAAGGAAGCAACATAAAGCTGGAATGTTGATTATAAGACTGATAAAGAGGCATGCGAGCTTCTACATGTTGATGTTTGGGTTGCATCGAAAAGACATCCTACTAGATTGATAATTAATAATATGATTATTAATTATTAAACAATATTATTAATTATAATATTATTAATGGAATTAATATATATATATATATATATATATATATATATATATATATATATATATATATAAAGTGTAAATATATTTATATTATATGTATAATATAATATAAAGTATGAATATATTTATCACCCAAGCGACACATCTCTTCATGGATGGTCACCATGTGTTCTTTATATATAGAACACTCATCATTGTAATAATATATTCATTCATATACAATATCATCTCTTATGAAAAATCAACATGGTATCATAGCGGGACTGGGCTTGACTCCCTCACAGGAGGGCCCAGGAAAATGAGAGTAGAGTAAAGTCTTGGGAGTGTTAAATTTATGGAGTTGTTGAAATCTATGTGTACAACATATTTAAATTTTACACCTACCTAAATTATAGAAAGAATTCCATAAATTATGGTGGGCAGTAATTTCTAGTAAAAATGGTTAATTACCTAAATATGAGGAATGTACTGCATATGTACTTCTATCTATATTTATGCAAAGAATCGCATGAATTATGGAGAAAAAAATTAACAAATTCAAATAATATGTGGATGGATTATAGCCAATTAATATTTGGATAGTTACATGAGGTATTCTCCAACGATTTATAAGAAAGAAAATTTAATTTAATTTTAAATTTAATTTTCAAAGAGACGTGTCTTTTTGGATCAATTTAATATTATTATAAAAAGACACAACAATAGACACATATTTTTCTCTCTCACACGTGGGAAGTGATCTAAGGAAGAGACCGAAGTTTCTAAGTAGTTGAAATTTGTTGAGTATAATTACTTAGTGATGTTCTAGATTTTACTAAAGTAATATTGTTGGAAGTAATTACCACTTGCGGAAAATTGTGCTTGTCTAATTTAACACTAGAAAATCAACATGGTTAGCCGTATGACATCGAGTATATGATGGATGTGTGTTCGTAGAAGATGTATCATTTTGTGTGTCCGATAGTTAATGGTCATGAGCTTGTGTGGATGGCGACAATGTTAGATTTTGTGTCAGATATAATACCTTCCTCATTAAGAGGGAGTGTTGAGGTTTTAAGTAATTTCAGAAGTTATTCTTAAGTGTTAATGTTTCAGAATCAGGTTGACATTATCTTGGGATTGGTCATGGTAATTTGACCAATGGATAATGGCCCTGACATAATATTCTAAAGGGCATAAGACTCAAAGTGCGTGGCTTTCAACATTCAGAAGGACTAGAATTTTTCATGTGGCACAGATGGAAACCTCATTAGGAAGAATGGTCCTTGTAGTCACGGAACACTCCATTGAGTACATGACAACTACGGGGCACTCAGTGTGCAGATTGAAGAAGGATTTATATGGATTAAAGAAGTCACCTAGAGCATGGTATGGCAAGATTGACAATTTTCTGACGAGCTTAGGATTTACAAACAACAATGCAGATCCTAACCTTTATTTTAAGGTTGTGGATGATGGTCTGGTAATACTATTGTTCTATATGGATGAACTATTTCTAAACAGGTGTGGAAAATCTCATCTCAGAGTGTAAGAGAAAAATTGGTTGTCGAGTTTGAGATGAAAGATCTCGGGATGATGCATTACTCTTTGGGTCTCGAGGTATGGCAGAGACAGGATGAGATCTTTCTGAATTAAGGGAAGTATACAGTAGAAATCTTGAAGAGTTTCGGGATGTTGGATTGCAAGGAAATGGCTACACCTATGGTATCAAATCTGAAGTTGTTGCAGGATACGAATTTAGAGACTATGGATGCTACTTTATATAGGAAAATGGTGGCCTTGTTGATGAACTTGATGAACAAAAGACCGGATATATGTTTTTTTTTGTGAACACCTTGAGTCAGTATATGGAGCAACCTAGGTAGGTTCATTTGGTCGCAACAAAACATGTGATGAGGTACCTTAAGGGTACATTGGATTATGGTCTCAGGTATGTGACAGACCATGAGTTCAGGTTATATGGATATTCAGATTCAGATTGGGCTGGCAATATTCCTGATCGAAAGAGTACTTTGACATATTTCTTTAGTCTAGGCTCCAGTATGGTTTCATGGAGCAACAGGAAGCAGTTGCATGTATCGCTTAGTACTGCTGAGGCAGAGTATGTGGCAGCATGTGTAGCAAGTCGCGAAGTAGTGTGGCTTCAGAAATCGTTGACTATTGGACTCAATTTGACTTGTAGGTAACACCTACAAGAAGAGGATGACAAGACTTGTTCTGGAAGACAAGTGATGAAGTCAACATGTTGAATATCTAGTTGATATTCAATGCTTAAGAGGGAGCTGGACATTCAATTCCAGAGGGAGTTGGGTACTACAATAAGGAGCAGGAGGCTTCGTCGGATGCAGGAAGTAGTCATGTGTGGCGCTCAGTAAAGATGAAGCTCAGTATGTGGAAACATGTGCAGCAAGTCGTGAAGCAGTGTGGCTTCAGAAATTGTAGACTATTAGACTGAATTTGACTTATAGGTAAGACCTACAAGAAGAGGATGACGAGACTTGTTCTGGTGGACAAGTGTTGAAGTCAACAGGTTAAATATTCAGTTGATATTCAGTGCTCGAGAGGGAGTTGGATAGTCAGTTCCATAGGGAGTTGGGTACTATAGTAAGGAGTAAGAGGCTTCATCAGATGCAGGAAGCAATCATGTGTGGCACTCAGTACAACTGAAGTTGAGTATTTGGCAGCATGTGCAATAACAGTGTGGCTTCGAGAAATTCTATCTGGTTTATTTGGTCTCGGATTGGAGGAAACCTAAATTTGGTGTGACAACTAGAGTTGCATGAAGTAGTCAGAGAACCCCGTGGTCTATGATAGGTCGAAGCATATCAAGATAAGATATTACTATATCAAGGATATAGTGCAAAAGGGAGCTGTGAGGCTCCAATTTCGTGACTACAGAGGATAAAGTTGCGGGCGTGTTTACCAAGCCACTGTCGAGGATGAAGTTTGATAACTTCAGGGACAAGCTTGGTTTGGTCCCTCTTCAGAGGGAGTGTTCTCATCTAGCATGAAAAATGGATGGCACTGAGACATGTGGAACTCATCCAACATGAAAAAGGCCTGGCATTGAGTTTTCTCATCCAGCATGAAAAAGGGCTAGCATTGAGATAGGTGGAACTTATCTAGCATGAAAAAGGGTTGGTACTAATATGGGAGTGCACATGATCAGGTATTGATGCATCACAGGGAGTGGATGTCCTGGGGACATGTTGTAGCTATTGAGAGATACCCACAGACCTTGGTTGCATGGGGTGAAGTCATGTTTTCACTATGGATATTTGAGGGTTGACACTGAGACAAGAGTGCACATGATCAGGTACTGATGCATCACATGGAGTGGATGTCCCAGGGACATGTTGTAGCTATTGATAGCTACCCACAAACCTTGGTTGCATGGGGTGAAGTCATGTTTTCACTATGGATATCCGAGGGCTAGCACTAAGACATGAGTGCACATGATTAGGTATCGATGCATCATAGGGACTGGATGTCCTGGGGACATGTTGTATCTATTGAGAGCTACCCATAGACCTTGGTTTCATGGGGTGAAGTCATGTTGCACTATGGATATATGAGGATGTATAGATTCACATGTTCAACAGTCAATGGATGTGAGCTCGTGTGGTATTAGACTCGGAGTCCGTGTCTCATGGAAATGGCACTTGGTTTCTAGACACTTGGTATAGAAGGGATAAATGAGGCTCCAATATGGTGTATAAGGGAGAAATGAGGCTCCAATATGTGGCTACCGATGAGAAGGTTGCAGATGTGTTTATAAATCCATTGTCAAGGATGAAGTTTGAGTAATTTAGGGACAAGCTCAGTGTAGTCCCTCTTCAGAGGGAGTGATGGATTCAGATGTTATTGCAGGGTAGTGGATTTCATGATGACATGTTGTAGCCATTGGAGAGCTACCCATCGGCTCTAGATGCATGTTGAAGAGACGAGGTACATATTTTATCGCAGGGTACTGGATGTCATGCATAAGATATCCAAGTTTTCTATGGGAAACTGGATAGTCTCATGATGACATGTTATATCTATTGGAGAGCTACCCACCAGCCTTGGATGCATGTTGTGAAGTCACAAGGGTGCACATGATGAGGTACAAATGAATTACAAGGTAGTGGATGTCCTGGGGACATGTTGTAGTTATTTGAGAACTACTCACAGGCCTTGGATGCATTGGTTGTGAAGTCACAAGGGTGCACATGATGAATTACATATGCATTGTGAGGTAATGGATGTCATGGTGACATGTTGAAGATATTTGAGAGCTACCCACAAGTAATCTTCAAAGGTAATCTTGGCATGATGTAGAATGTATCCCTCGCTGAGAGGGAGTGTTGATGTTTGGGCAGCATCGAAAAGACATTCTAATAGATTGATAATTAATAATATGACTATTAATTACTAAGTAATATTATTAATTATAATACCATTAATGTAATAATATATATATATAATAAAGTATAAAGTATAAATATAAAATATATTTATATTATATGTATAATATAATATAAAGTATGAATATATTTATTACCCAAGGGATGCATATCTTCATGGATGGTCACCATGGTCACCATAGGTTCTTTATATATAGAACACTAATCATTGTAAGAATATATTCATTCACATACAATATCATCTCTTATGAAAAATCAACAATATTGTCATCGGCTAACAAGGTAACATCAAATTTATTTAATGGCAGCTATGCAGGTAAGTATTTCTTTGGAAATTATGTTGCATAATTGTCGAAGGGGAATTTAGGTGAGAATTTCCCCAAATAGAATTTTATAATACATAGTATGGTATTATTTAAATGTTTTAACATGGATAAGATACCACTAGGTGTAGTAAAGGCTAGAGGCTTGTTATAGTTATCAAATCTTCTTAGCTTTTGAATTCACACACTGACATAGTAGCATGTCATGTTAATTTGGTTATGAGGTAATAACCAAAGAAATAAAAGATAATAACTTGTTATAGGAATGGATGCTAGGAAATCTAGTCATGTATGAGACCAGGACATGGTTGGATATGGAAAAGTATGTGTTAGCACTAGAAGTCACCCTCAGATTGCATAGAGGGTAAGCCCAATACCCATCAGTTTATATAGTAAATTTAAATGAGTTTTAGGTGGTCAAATGGAGAAGAATCAATGATAATAACGTTCTAACTTAGAAATCTGGACTAGCATGCATAAGCAATTGAGGTCTGGAACCAACTTCAGTCAATAAGTTGGAGTAAGGGTGAATAGAGGGAAGACTTTGGTGAGGAGAGTGTAGAGGTTTGTCATGGACATGAGGTCTTCCAACAACCTAAGGAGGAGAAACTTAAAACAAGATCCTCTTGAATTCAAATCTCAAAGAAACTGAAAGAAATTATAACAACACTATAATATAACATTCATCATAATACAGTCATAACAATCCATGTGAATCAGTCATTCATGAACTCTCTAAATATCGAAGGAAAATAAGATGAAGTACGAAAGCTGACTTAGATTAACCAAGATGTCTCAAAAAAACAAATGCATAACCAGAGAACCAATGCTCTTCATAAAATATTACAATAGCAGGGAGCCTAGCTCAACCATTCGACCTTAACAAAATATCAAAACTGCCTATATATACTAAAATGTTGCAACTACTAGGAATTTGATCAAATCACTTCCTTCAAAGCCTTCAGTTGGTGCCCTCTCTGTCAGGCTGTGTAGACCTCATTATGTCAGACATGAGTCAGGCATAGTTATGTGTTTTATAGGAAAAATTTCCCATAAGGAAGCTTCAGATCGTAAGTGTGCCTTCGTGACTTCTCTCCGAAATGTTTTCCATTTATGGGATGAGGTGAGGTCTCAACTATTGCCCACAATATTCAATAACTTTCTTCATTGGGATTAGGACTAGACCTGACACCCATAACTTTTCTCAGACAGTGCCAATGACTTCTGCGAGTCCATCCTGATGCCTCAAGGCCATGAATGGTCTTTGTTTGTGACTAATGCGAGCTTTGTAGGTGGAAGTCTGATATCATATGCACAGGGGACGACCATGCCCTGCTCTTGGATAGGATGTTATATGAGCACCTGATTGTGAGGCCGCTTAAAGGTGGTTTGTATTTAGACCGCTTTTGGGCCCGCAATCCATCCCCTTTCGCCACGTACCGCTCTTGAATTACCATGGTTTCAATTGTGGGACGACTCAAGAAAATTATCGCCTGAGCATGTTGCGTTCCCGCAATGGAATGTGGTCATCGATATCATGATCTTGGATGAGGATTCACGATCAACAGCTCAAATATTCCCCCTCCAAATCAATGGATCATATATTCCCTTTCAAAACAACGATCGAGATATGCTTGGTGGATCGGCCTTCGGGCCTTCAAGACTTCGGGCACTTCAGGACTTTGCAATGTTTAACTCCCATAATTCTCCGGATCACAGAACTCCGAAGAGAGGGATCTGCCTCCATGCGTCCTCAACTTTTGATGGCTCAGATTATTTCGGGAGTTCGGGCTTCAACACTTCAGGAATTCCACACACTTCTCACTTCGAAACTCCCAAAGCTTATTTCCCTGAACACTTGGATCAACTGCTACCTGTCCCTTTAAAAATCAACGGCTCATGCTCTCTTTGGGCCTTTTTCTCTGGCACTATACTTCGCACAATTTTTAATATTCCAAATGCCCACGAGTCGCTAATATAAACTCCACATGGAATTCCCACTATAGAAAGTTGAACTTGCCTTAGCTTGATTCAGGTCCAGAATGAACCACTCTGAGTGTCGTGCTTTGAGCCCGTGGCTACGGCCTGTGTAAACAAAAACTTGGACGACTGGATAGGTTTTGGGAAAAACACAGACTTAGATAGAAACCACAACCCGAAAGGACTATGAAAAGTTTGTGTGATAACATTTGGCTCCACAGGGGATGGCATGCTCCCTGAAAGCTTCCAAGAACAAGTTGTTCCAGTGCCTAGCTGTTGGGTTATGGAGTCATGCTCAAAAAACGTCCTGTTGAGGATTATAGGCCGATAATTACTCTAAACAAAATCAAATACATGGGCTCCAAAAAGATCTTATTTGTGTACAGTCCTAGGCTAACTAATTTTTACAAAGCATTAGGTGAAAGCAAACTTCCACCATAACCACCCAGACTGCCTGGTAATATAATTCTTCTCTTTACTACAGATGACCCACAAAAAACTAGGGAGGTATGACCATAGAATGAGAACATGGCTTGGAACACTGACCATATCCCCAAATGACGATAAGGTGAATAATTCTACAGGCTCCAATGCTTTTGGAAAACACAACTCCATATATAGCCCCACAAGGTCACACAATTTATAATCAGGGGAGCTCAACTAGTAACAAATCAATTCATGTCCTTCATTGTGGCTCACTCGTCATTTGATGTTCTCAGAGTGTATAGGTGGGTGGAGAACTGATGCAGGTTGGCTAATACCAGGTGATATTTTCTCGTTTACAGGTTCTGCAAAAGAGAAAAAATGCCCACTTAGCTCCTCCTTTACATGTTTATATGTGTCTTATGTGGGTCTAGGATGGTTGATTTCCACCCAATGCTTTTCCTTAATGAATAAAGGAAAAGGATCTATAGTTTGGTCTTGTAAATATTACATGAAGCCATACTCACCTGTGAGTATCGATGAAATAATTCCATTTAAAAATTTTAGAAAATCTGAAACATACGACTCCATGTATATGGCCAGAGGATCATGAATAATGTGACATAAATCTGGTTGCTTTAGAGGACGAGGATGTTCCTTTGTAAATGCCTCTCTTCTTGCAAATAAATGACATCCTTGTTCTTTCAAAACCAACTCTTGATCACCAAAAATTGCAGTCTCTCCTTCATAAGAATGATCATAAGATAATGGTACAACAGGGTTTAAAGCATCACAACTATGATCAACCAAGAACATATAGTTATATATGCAATAAACCACTACTTCGTGCTCAAATGTTCTGAAAACTGATCATAAGATTGATATGCTTTCCTACCCATAAAAAATATGCAACTATTGAAGGATTTGATTCCAAATGTGAATCACACCCACTTCCTCATTGTTGTTCCAGATCTGAATTATACTCATTTTCCTCTTTCTCTAAATCTAAAACATACTAACAATCTTCTTTCTTATGCACATGCAATTATTCAAGACATGCTTGCATACGAACCCCCTACTAACCTTGATGTTCTCTTCGACTTCTTTAGCATATTCAAACATGTGTCTTAAGGATGAATATTTCCTTTCTCTCAGGAGAAGGACAAGCTCTGGATGTTGAGCCATGACATAGTACACCATGGCAGAAGTCTTTGTGGGTATGATCTCCACATGAATACTATGATAAAAACTGTAAAACCTCATGTTGAAGATAGCCAAGGCTTCCTCTCCCCCTCTTCTCAAGGCATTAAACTCAAACCAACACTGATCAAGGGACTTTTTCTCACCCCGACACTTTAAAAATGCATGGCATAGCTCAGTCCAGGAGCCAATAGAACCTTCTTCCAGACATCTAAACCACACAACAACATCTCCAGACAAAGAGTGTGAGAACAACCTTATGATAAAATCATCATGAACAATCTCAAATTGGTCAACAAAGTTCTCAAAGGCCCCCAAGTGCCTCTCGAATGTAACATGGTCTTCTCTAGAAAAATGAGGAAGATACTCAAAGGAATAAAGAGGATAAGGATGAAGGTCAAGTGGCAGACTTAAAGGTTTAAACATCTTGTCTCTAATCTTAGCTAGAAAAATAGTGAGTTGAATATGAGGTTTAACAAGAAGATGGATAGGCTCGGTAGTAATAACGGAAGGCAATGAAATCTAAAAAGGATTTGAATCATTTTCAACCCCCTCAAGGCTACAAGGGTGATCAACTTCGAGAGGAAAACCAATACAAATATCACTTTTATGAATAGGCTGAGGTGAAGGCACAAGATTAACATCTACAACAAAAGAAGAGGGCATATCTTCTTCTTCCAAGGATGGATAAATAAAGGAAGGCTTATTATCATCTGAATAGACAAAGCAGAGAATCCTCTTTATATGTAAAGGGAAAGAGAGGAATGAGCTGATAAAGAAAAACAGGATTTCATGAAACAAGCTCATAAACTGATACCTGGTATTCCCCTTCGATATGGTCATCTTTCTATCAATAGGGTCCTCCCCAGTGGAGTCTTCGATTGTGGAGTTGTCAGGTGAAAGTTGAAATCTTCAATGGTTCTGATGTCTGATGCACCTTCAGAATCAGAAGCTCATTGTCATTCTATCCCAGGGAAAAGAATTCAATTCGTTCCTCGACAACGACGCTAGAAATGTTAGCACTAGAATTCACCCTTAGATTGCATAGAGGGTAAGCTCAGTACCCATCAGTTTATACAGTAAATGTAAAGGAGTTTCAGGTGGTAAAATCGAGAATACTCAATGATAATAACATTCTAACTCAAAAATCTAGACTAGCATGCATAAGAAATTGAGGTCTGGAATCAACTTCAGTCAGTAAGTTGGAGTAAGGGTGAATAGAGGGAAGACTTTGGTGAGGAGAGTGTAGAGGTCTGTCATGGGCATCAAGTCTTCCAATAGCCTAAGGAGGAAAAACTTAAACGCAAGATCCTCTTGAATTCAAATCTCAAAGAAACTGAAAGAAATTATAACAACACTATAATATAATATTCATCATAATATAGTCATAACAATCAATGTGAATCAATCATTCATGAACTCTCTCAATATAGGAGGAAAATAATATGAAGTAAGAAAGTTGACTTAGATTAACCAAGATGTCTCAAAGAAACAAATACATAACCAGAGAACCAATGTTCTTCATAAAAATATTACAATAGTAGGGAGACTAGCTCAACCATTCGACCTTAACGAAATATCAAAACTGCCTATATATACTAAAATGTTGCAACCACCAAGAATGTGATCAGATCAGTGCCTTCAAAGCCTTTAGTCAACGCCCGCTCTTTCAGGTTGTGCAGACCTCATTATGTCATACATGAGCCAAGCATAGTTATGTGTTTTACAGGAAAAATTTCCCATAAGGAAGCTTCGGATCATAAGTGTGCCTTCATGACTTATCTCTGCAATGTTTTGCATTTATGGGATGAGGTGAGGTTTCAATTGTTTCCCACAATCTTCAATAATTATCTTCATTGGGATTAGGACTGGTCCTGACACCCATAACTATTCTCAGATGATGAGAATGACTTCTGTGAGTCCATCCTAACGCCTCGAAGCCATGAATGGTCTTTGTCTGTGACCAATGCGAGATTTGCAGGTGGAAATCTGATAGCGTATGCGCAGGGGATGGACACACACTACTCTTGGATAGGATGTTATATGAGAACGTGATTGCAGGGCCTCTCAAAGGTGGTTTGGATTTATACTTCTTTTAGGCCCGCAATCCATCCCGCTTCGCCACGTATCGCTCTTGACTTACCATGGTTTCAATTCCGGGAATGCTCAAGAAAATTATCGCCCGAGCATGTTTCATTCCTGAAATGGACCCTAGCCTTCAATATCATGATCTTGGATGAGGCTTCACGATCAGTGGCTCAAATATGCCCCCTTCAAATCAATAAATCATATATTCCCTTTCAAAACAACGATCGATATTTTCTTGGAGGATCGGTCTTCGGGACTTCAAGCACTTTGGGACTTTGCAATGTTTAACTCTCACAATTCTCCAAAGCATAGAACTCCAAAGTGAGGGATCTGCCTCCATGCGTCCTCAGCTTTTGATGGCTCATATTATTTCAGGAGTTTGGGCTTCGACACTTCGGGAATTCCACACACTTATCACTTCTAAACTCTTGAAGCTTAGTTCCCCGAACACTTGGATCAACTGCCACCTGTCCCTTTAAAAATCAACAACTCGTGATCTCTTCGAGCCTTTTTCTCTGGAGCTATACTTCACACAAATTTTGATATTTCGAACGCCCACAAGCCGCTAATATTATCTCCACATGAAATTACCGACGTTGAAATCTGAACCTGCCTTAGCTTGATTCGGGTCAAAAATGGACTGCTCTGAGTGTCACGCTTTGAGCTCGTAGCTGCGGCCTGTGTAAACAAAGACTTGGATGACTGGATAGGGGCTGGTAAAATAGGGAGACCATGGAACTTTAAACAAAGAGGGGGGAAAATGAAAACGATTTTACAAGTCGAAGGGGAAAAAACTTAAAAATTGGTCTGCGAAAGGAGAGAGAGAAGGCAAAACACAGACTTAGGTAGAAACCACAGCTCGACAGAACTCTGACAAGTTTGTGTGATAACAATATGGATGTAGAAAGGTTACGTACCACAAACATACCCAATGATCTTCCTACCTTTAAATAAAACTTGGATTGCAACCTTTTTTCTAACACTAATGCACACCACATAATTACATTCTTGGTGTAGTGTTTGGTTCGAAAAGGAAGGCATCCAAATAATCGAGAAGAAAATGGGACGTGTGTGGAGGATGTGTCAAGACATTGGCCAGATTTCCAATTTATGGATGGTGAGATACATGACTTATACAAAGATCATTCTAAAAATCAATGCAAAGGTGCATTGAATAGATATGCATTGGGAGTTTCACTCATGCCTAGTAAGTGGAAGAGTTGCACTCATACATGATATAATTGTATACTTAAATGCATTTATTGAATTTATTTTGTGAGTGCATGCATATATGTATTATTTGTTGGGTATGTGTTATATTCTTTGCACGAGTAGTAGTGTCAAGGTTAGAGGGGGGGTCGCAGGTGGGTTAGAGCATATGCATCAGGCGCGCAGGGATTTGGGGGCAGCGCCCCAAAATTTTTTTATTTCTGCATTGGGACCGCGTTTTTGGGGACCGCATTATATTTAGGTGGTTTTTCAGAACATGGTTTCTTTGCCGATGGTTTTCTATTTCCGGTCAAGGAATTAGGGTTTTGGACTAATCTAGGTCATTGGGTTAGGGTTTTGGATGTCGATGGCTCCTATATGTATTTTGTATTGTAAACATTTTAACATGATGAATAATATAGAATATGTTGGTTTTCCCGGTTTGGGTTTCCAAGGGAAATATCTTTGTGTAATGTTTGTATTTTCCATTGTATCTTTTATGTTCCTTTACTGGATATATTTGTAGTAGATATTGTACAAGGTTAGAATTTACATTTGGTATCAGAGCTTTATTGGCTTCAGGGGGACGCCTTTGTGGTCAAGGGTTTGGCTCGAGACTTTGATAAGCCTTGTTACAGTGGGAGATTTGCGGTATTGTTTTTCAGGTGAAAAGAAATGGAAATCAATTCGAAGATGGAGATCGAGAAGTTTAATGGGAAAAGTTTTGAGCTGTGGAAGATCAACATGGAAGATCTGTTGGTGGATAGAGATCAGTGGATCGCGGTAGATCTAGGTACTGCACCTACAAGAAATTCTATAGATGACTGGAAAAAGTTGGATCAGAAGGCAAAGAGCACAATCCGACTGTGTCTCTCTGATTCGGTATTACTGAATGTGTTAGAGGAAGCTACAGCCAAGGATTTATGGGAAAATTTGGGGAATTTGTATCAGTCTAAGTCCCTGGTAAATAAACTATTCTTGAAAAAGAAGTTGTATAAACTGAGGATGAGAGATGGAGACTCGGTGGCAGAGCATTTGAACGCCTTCAATACTGTGGTAAGTCAATTAGTATCTATTGAGATTAAAATTTCAGATGAAGATAAATGTATATGTTTGTTGTGTTATTTACTAGACTCATGGGATAGTCTAGTTGTGGCCATAGGTAGTAATACAACTTCCTTGAAGTTTGAAGAAGTGGTCTCATCCTTGTTGTCAGAGGAGATGAGACAGAAGAATATGGAAGGACATAGCACAAACACATTATTTGCAAGAGGACGTTCCCAGGAAATAAATAGATCTAATTTACCAAGTGGGAGATCTAAGTCTAAGGGTAGATCTAAATCTCCCATAAACTTTGTAAGGGTATGTTGGATATGTGAAAAATAAGGGAACTACAAGAAGCAGTGTAGGTCCAAATATGAGAAAAAGAAGGTATCTGAAGAATCTTCTTCTACAGAAGAAAAGACCTCCAAGGAAGAAGGAGGGGATGTGTACTTGGCCTCTTCAAGCACACATGTATATCATGAGTCATGGTTGGTTGACTCTGGTGCATCCTTTCATATGACTCCCCACAGGGAGTGGTTTTGCAAATATTAAAGGTATGATGGAGGTAATGTTTTCTTAGGTAATGATTCGACAACCAGAATCATAGGAAGAGGAAGGTTAAAGTTGAGGATCATCGATGGAAGGATTATAACACTGCCTCGTTTTCTTCACATCCCAGGTTTGGCCAGAAATTTGATTTATGTAAGCAAAATGGACGATGCAAGGGTAAAAACAATATTTGAAAAGTAAACCTGCAGGATGGTTCGAGGAGAAATGGTGTTGTTGAGGGGAGTTTGGTTTGGAACTCTGTATAAGATGCAAGGAATAATTATTAGTGATGGGTGTAATAGTTCCATTGTTCCTGATATTGAATTTGAAGAAGAAAGAACTCCTACAGTCTCTGGAGAAAAGGTTATGTTGTGGCATCAAAGACTTGGGCATATCGGAGAGAAGGGTCTTCAACTACTACATGGTAAAGGTATGGTTGAAGGTATGTCTAACTGCTCTCTGGATTTTGATTTCTGTGAACATTGTCCATATGGGAAGCAGAATCGGGTAAGATTCCCCTCTAGTGCAATGAGGGCAGAAGGAATTTTATAGCTAGTTCATAGTGATGTTTTTGGACCTATGTCGGTCCCATCATTGGGAAAATCTGTGTACTATGTCTCATTTATAGATGATTTCTAGAGGAAGACTTGGATATATTTCCTCAGGAAGAAATCTGAAGTCTTTGACAGGTTTAAAGAGTTTAAGGCTCTTGTTGAGAATCAAACAAAGAAAATAATTAAGGTGTTGAGGACAGATAATGGCAGAGAGCTTTGTGGAAATCAATTTGAATAATTTTGTAAGAAGTGTGGTATAGAAAGGCAAAAGACTACTCCATATACACCTCAACAAAATGGAGTTGCAGAAAGGATGGATAGGACGTTGATGTAAAAAGCAAGGTGCATGCTCAGTGGTGTCGGGTTAGGGAAAGAATTCTGGGCAGAGGCAGTGGGTACTGCATGTTACCTGGTCAACAGATCACCCTCATCAACGTTGGACAACAAGACTCCACAATAGGTATGGATTGGTAAGGAACCTTCTCTCACACATCTCAAGGTTTTTGGTTGCGATGCATATGTTCATGTTCCAAAGGAAAACAAGAGTAAGCTAGATAAGAAGGCTGAAAAGTGTATATTTATTGGATATAAAGATGGTCTCAAAGGTTATAAGATTTGGAACCTAGAAACTAAGAAGGTAGTGTATAGCTAAGATGTGGTGTTTAGAGAAATGAAGGATGTTGTTAAACAAGAATCCCTACCAAGTAAGGAAGAACCAGAGAAGATAGAATTTGATTTAAAGGATGATGAATCAGACTCTACAGAAGAACATGAATAATAAGAAGAAGATCCTCATACTCCAGTATTGAGGAGATTGGATTCAGAAAGAAGGCTACCAGAAAGGTATATTCCATCTGATTTCCATTCAAATTTTTCTTTGTCTATTATTGATGATGATCCTAGAATTGTCAAGGAGGCAGTGGATTCAAAGGATGGAAATCTCTGGAAAAGGGCCATGGACGAAGAAATGGCATCTTTGGATAAGAATGAGGCTTGGGATCTAGTGGAGTTTCCAACTGGAAGAAATCCCATTGGTAGAAAATGGGTATTTAAAAAGAAGTTGAATGCAAAAGGAAAAGTGGAGAAATGCAAAGCTCGGTTAGTAGCAAAGGGTTATTCCTAGGTTGAGGGAATTGATTTTGGTGAGATTTTTTCTCATGTTGCCAAGTTAACCTCCATAAGATTTATGTTATTTGTTGCATTTGATTTTGAAATAGAACAAATGGATGTGAAGACAACATTCCTACATGGGGATCTGGAAGAAGAAATCTATATGAAGCAACCAAAAGGTTATGTTGTGAAGGGAAAGAAGAAGTTGGTATGCAAGATGAAAAAGTCCCTGTATGGTTTAAAACAATCACCAAGAATGTGGTATCAAAAATTTGATACTTATATGTTGGGACTTGGCTTCACAAGAAGCAAAGAAGATCATTGTGTGTATTTTAAATTAATTGGTGATCATTTGATTTATTTGGTCTTATATGTGGATGATATGTTGCTAATAGGAAACAACAAGGAGATTATCCAGGATGTGAAAACTCAGCTGTCTTCTAAATTTGACATGATGGATATTGGTGCTTCAAATTTCATTTTGGGCATGGAAATTAAAAGAGATCAGAAAAGGAGGAAACTCTTGTTAAATCAGAGAAAATATGTCGAGACAATATTGCAGAGGTTTAATATGCAAGAATGTAAACCAGTCAAGGTTCCTATTCCTGTTAGTGTAAATTTATATGCGGATCAGTGTCCCAAGACACATGAAGAAGAGGAAGACATGTCGCATGTTCCATATGCGAGTGCAGTTGGAATTTTTATGTATGAAATGGTCTGTACTAGACCGGACATTGCACATGCAGTGGGAGTTTTGAGCAGGTATATGTCAAAACCAGGGAAGGAGCATTGGATAACAGTAAAAAGGGTTTTTAGGTATTTGCGTGGCACTGATAGCTATGGATTGTGCTACGAAGGAATACCGGGATTGGACAGAGTGGTGGATATACATGGATTTGTGGATGCATATTAGGCTGGAGATTTGGATCATAGGAGATCTACAAGAGGGTATGTGTTTAACTTGTTTGGAGGAGCAATAAATTGGATGAGCAAAAGACAGGTTGTAGTGGCACTTTCAACTACAGAAGCTGAATACATGGCAGCCACTCATGCAAGTAAGGAAGCACTATGGTTACAAATATTGTGTTCAGGTATTAGGTTGGTACAATGAGTTGTAAGGATAGAGTGTGACAGCCAGAGTGCAATTTTTTTGGCGAAGAACCCTGCTTATCATTCAAAGACAAAGTACATTGATGTTCAATATCACTTTGTGAGAGACATGATTGAAGAAAAGAAAGTCTCACTGATGAAGGTGGACACTTTGAAGAATTTTGCAGACTCATTAACAAAATTTGTGAGCACTGAGAAGTTCTCTTGGTGTAGAGGATCCATGGGCATTGCTGCCCTGGATTGTTGACTATGTAACCCTGTAACTCCTTGTATGCAAAGAAAACAACAAGTGGGGGAATGTTTGGTATGTGTTATATTATTTGCACGAGTAGTAGTGTCAATGTTAGAGGGGGGGTCGCAGGGGGGTTAGAACATATGCGCCGGGCGCACAGGGGTTTAGGGGCAGCACCCCCCAAAAAAAAAACTGCATCGGGACCGCATTATATTTAGGTGGTTTTTTGCACATGGTTTCTTTGTCGATGGTTTTCTATTTCCGGTTAAGGAATTAAGGTTTTGGACTAATCCAGGTCATTGGTTTAGGTTTTTGGATGTCGCTGGCTTCTATATGTATTTTGTATTGTAAACATTGTAACATGATGAATAATATAGAATATGTTGGTTTTCCCTGTTTGGGTTTCTAGGGGAAAAATCTCTATGTAATGTTTGTATTTTCCATTGTATCTTTTATGTTCCTTTACTGAATATCTGTTTGCAATAGATATTGTACAAGGTTATCATTTACATTATTGCATGGAAATAATTATACTAACGACTGAAATGTTGCTAACTCATGTAGTTGAGAACATTTCAGGAGTTGTTAGACATTGCAACAGAAAAGTTGCAAGTCAAGTAGTCACATGAGAATTGACTACAGGAATTTTTTTTCTTCAGAAAAAGAAGTAATGAAATTACTGATATTAATTATGAGCAGGTGTATTCATAGAATGATAATTCATTCTATCTAATAAATTGTTTTGTAGTTGTGATTGAACTGTTAGTTATAGAAAATTCTAACACGTCATAAGGTTTTTGTACATATTGCAATGAGAGTATGATGTATTTGTACATGAAATATTGACAATTTGTTGGTTGAATGCAAGATAGAAGCATTGCAGGAAAAATGGTATTCAATATGGTGCTTTTTGAAATCCAGAAGGAAGACTGCATCCTATTATTGCAACAACAATGAAAAATTATGAAATAGAATTTCATATTTTGGGGAAAAGTTGAATTACTTATTAAATAAGTTTGAGTTATAAATTAATTATTTTATGTTCTCTCATGATAATTGCATGTGTGTGATGCATATGAGATAATATTGATTAAAGTTGGAATGTTGTGAAAGAACAACTATTGTTGAGGACAATAAAGCCCTATAATTGTAGAACCTTGATGGGGTTCTTGTAATGGGTTAGTGCTCTCCTTGTGTGTGAAAGCCTTGGAAAGATGGATCATTGAAGGACTGTGTAGCAGTGAAGGGATACCTGAGCCTAGAAGGGTGAGTGCAACAAGGAAGAGGCAACTCAAGGATGCTTATGGCATGGTAGCTGCCATAAGGACGGTGTGTCAAATGGAACAGTGAGATGAATCATTTCCGAAAGAAACTCTATGGAATATAGTAATTGACTTCCAGCTGCAGTATGAATACATAAATTGGTGCTGGAAAGTAGAGCACAAGATGGATAACAATATTACAATAGCTAAAGCTTGGAGCTTTTTGAAGAATTTGAATTGTACATGTATAAACAAGTTGCACTGAGGACAATGCAAAAATAAGGGGAGTGGATTGTAATATCCCAAGACCGATCCCCAGTTGTAATTGGGAATGTAAATATGTTTTGTAGGCTGGTGAGCCAAGTGATTATAAGCTAGGAGGATTATGTGATGATTAGGCTGGAGAGCCTAGATGCTAAATTCCAATGAGCCTATTTTTGTATATGTAAACACTCATATCATTAATAAAATACATCACTACGTGTAGACCGACCACGATAAAAGAGAATGGGGGACTAAGATCCACTAGGTAGGGAAAGGGAAGGGGATAAGAGGATAGGAAAAAGGGCTAAGCTTGATGGATTATCTCTAAGGGAATAATATTATATTATTATTTCCTAAAAGCTAAGGTTGGACATAACCTATGTTATCCTAAGTTCATGTGGGAAGGGAATGGAATATAAGTGGAGCTCATGTAGCTTCATGAAGACAAGTGTCCAATTTTGGATATGCATATATATTTGGAAAACTCATCATTCTTGGGGGTTCTCTTCCATTCTGGTCGGGCTTTCCATGCACTCATCCATTCATGCAAGAATCCATTCACTCCATTGTTTACCTTTGAGAATGCACACACCTGTGAAATCTCCATGCATTCTGGATCCATATCATGTGTTTTCTTATCATCAGTTGACACCCATGATCCTCTTGGGTGGCATAGTGCACATGTGCCTACCTAATCTTGTGGTGTACTTGCATGTTATGAGAAACGCCTATTTCCAAACCCGAAGGCCATGGTTTTTGCTTTTACCTGTGCATTAGTTGAACGCTAAAGTTGTTTTCACCTAAGCCTGTTGTTGGTTATCAGAGAGTGGGAGTGAAGAGGCGGGTTTTCAAGCATGTGAGAAAATCTCTCTAGGTGATAGAGTTTGTTGGAAAAGAAGAAGCAGGTTTCTAGGCTTGTGACCGACTCTCTCCAGGTGAGAGAGGTTGTTGGGGAAGTGATTTCTCTTAGAGGGAGCCCAAAAACAACTATAGTGCTATGAGAATTCTTGTACATCCTGTTGTTGAAGCCCTGGAAGGGAATTAGGGTAGTCGAAGGACTGTTGAGCAAAGAAGGGGCACACTTCTTGGGGTGGGACATGCATGTGGGGAATGAGAGGTTGTAGGTTGTGTGTATAAGTTGGCTCCTGGGAGGGAATCCTTCCTAATTGACTATGTATCATCCCATTGTCTCAACCTATCCTAGGGATCCCTTTACCCGGGTGGAGTTTAGTTCCAGTTCGGGGGTGACCCAATGCTAAGAGTGATGAAAAGCGTGGTCTATGGCTAGGAGGTTCGTGGAAGGTATTCATGCATTTGGTGGTCTTATACAAAAAGATAAGTACCATTTCTATGTTCATTTACATGTTGTGTATTTGTACATTTCTAATATTTATAAGTATTGCATGTATATGTTTTTTTTTTTTTTTTATGTCTGGAGGAATCAACAACTAGTTGGGCACGTGCTCATGTTACATGTGGCCGTGTTATCCAACTGCTACCACTATAACCTCCAGGTGTGCCCATGAGGCCCCATACGCGGCACACATTGTAAGTCAGGGGGAATTGAACTCGAAACCTCATGGAACTTCATTTTCACGACACTTGCCAATTGAGCTGCTCCCCCGGGGGCCTATTTCATGTATATGTTGTATGTGTAGGCTTTCTGTTATTTCCACATTAATATGTATATTAGCAGAATGCAATTGTTTGTTAAGTTATATATGTATGATGTTCCGCAAGAGTTTTTGTGTGCCATAGCCCAGCAGGTCTATGGCTGGGTATGTTACATTTTGGTTATCAGAAGCTCAGTAATAAATTTTTTAGGTGGCATGGCCCGACTTGGGAGGTTGGGGTATGTTACAACATGCAAGAAGAACAGTAGCAAAGTTTATTGTACCGAGTCTGCGCATTGTTGCGCTGACAGAAATTACGGATTATGGCATAGTAGAAGAAAGACTATAATAGTTAATGGCACTAGGGGAAGACTGATTTATCGCAAGGTTCCATTAGCAATTCCATAAGGCATATGAAAAATCTTGGCACGACAGACACATCAAGCAAAATAAATTCTAGACGGGAGACTTGGTATTTCTCTATGAAAACAAGTTTTTGTAGCACCCCGGAAAGTTCAAGACACACTGGTTAGGCCCATATGTGATCAAATATGTGACAAAAGCAAGTGTTGTTCAGCTAGATCAATTGGATGGAGAATTCATGGAAGGAATAGTTAATGGGAGTTGGTTGAAACTATACGGGGATAGTCGTCCTTCCATGTAGTAGGTTGATTGTGCAATAACCTTATATATGTATTATAGTGTAAATAGAAAAAAGAAGAAAAAGATGAAAAAAAGGTAAAAAAGAAAATGGTTCAGGGAAGAAGTAGAAAGTTGAAGAGTTCAAGGAACTAATATTAGCAATTAAACCAACAAAGAAAATACATGTCACGAAAGAGAAATAAGTAGACAGAATCACGCACATATGGAGGAGTTAAGTTGCGCAGAGAGGAGATCGCACAAAGAGGCGATCACACAGAGAAGAGATCCCGTATATGACAGTTAAGAGCATTAAAGAGGAAACATGACGAGAAAAATAATTTATGAGGAAGCATCATGTCAAAATGACGGAGACGCGTAGAAATAAATGGAAAGTATCGCGGAGATCATAATGGAATGAAAACTCTAGACCAAGGTGCACCAGAGGACTCAGAGTTAATGTAGGGTTAAGATGAATATTGAATTCAAAGCACTAGTGTATTAGACAACAAGTTTAGGCACAAAGGTAAGTTAACAATTGTTGTGGGGTTATAAAATCATGATAAGGGTCGACTAGGAAAGGTTATTGTCTATTACAGTTGAATAAATATTCAAGCGAGGAGGAGTTGCAGAGACGAGAAAGTGTTGCATAGTTGTAGGTATTCATTGCATGTATATTGTTGCAGAGAAAGATGGCACCACCTAAGGCAACAACGACATTTGCATCAGCACCGAAGAAATAGCGTAGTAAGCCGTCGATAGTATCGGTATATGAATAAACTCTAGGAGCATCCTCATCAGAGCCGAGTCTGGGAAATTTTCCAAGCGATTACATACAACCAAGGAAGGATACAACGAAGCTATTCAAGTTGTCAAAAGATGCTAAGTATCTGTTTGTAGAGCCAGAAATCCAACTTGTTGTAATCATAGAGGAGGATATGTTAGGCATGGTACCAAGTTTAAAGTATGGAGACCATGATATTACGGGAGACAAGAAATTTTTGGAGCTAACACTGAGAAATTATTTGAAGAGCTACATCAACACACAGACAAATATGGTTGTGATAGATCGAGAGATATGGGCAACAGGGTTGCAAAAATATAGCATTCGCAACTTATTCGACATACCACACTTTGGGAGGAGTACAAATATTAATGAATGTGTGAAGATGTTATTGAGCTACATGCATGGAGGTTACTTATGGATCGATAGTCTAGTATCAATTGATACAGACTTGATTGTGCACATTACTGGACTACCATCGGAAGGGGAGGACCCTTCACTGATATTTTCATACAAGAAGAATGAGAAGGCTCTATCAGAGAGAATGACAAAGAAGTTTCATACATTTAGAGGACAATGTAGTTTATATGTAGCAAGCATATGTGACCCTACAATGAGATTTGTGACACAAGTATTAGCTTGTACATTGTTAAGGAAGTGTCATAAGGACCGAGTACCAGCGAAAATAATATTGACAACTAAAAAGTGCGTCAAGGGCGTACAAATGAACTGGGAAACATTTTTTCTCAACTAGTTCTTGATCAACTGTGAAGAGGCACAAGATAAAGGAATTGAATTCCATTATGCATGGTTATTAATTCTAATTTCATTATCAGCATGAAGGGAGTCGGATGATATGGAGTTTTGGGAGTAAAAGGTAAGCCATGCCTAGCTGCAAGATATCAGAACTTATGGCATACTACACACATGGTGTGACAATTAGATAATAATGTTGTTTTTTTATATATACAAGGAAACGATTGAGACAAGCATTCAGATTACACCATGCATACCACCACAGGTGATCGAAGCATACAAGCTAGTTGCATGATTTAAGGTAGGACTCCACCACATGTATGTGTAAGAAAAAAAAGGACCCAAATCAGGAATGGTTGCCCACACGGTACATGTTAACTAAGGAAGAGATGGGACACATTATGGAATATTGGGATGACGATTGGAATATCCCAACGAAAAATATAGAGCAGTCGGAGAAACAAAACATGGAAGTACAAGACATAGATGATGATGAAGAAGAAGGAGAAGCACGGGAAAAGGGAAATGGCACAGGAGGAACAACATAGGAGAAAGTATCGAGCACAGGAGAGAAGAGAAAATAAGTAGATACAACAAAAATAGTCCCACAGTGAAAGAAACAAAAATATACAAAATAAACAATTGTGCAATCCCTCACAAAATATGACTTGGAAAGGATTACAAACTGAGTTAAGGAAGCAATAGATGAATCCTTTCAGCGTGTGGCACAACAACAAGAGGAAAGACATTCAAATATGCAAGAACAGATTGTCGCGCTGTGAAAATTTTTGGAAACAACGAGACTAGCATCGGTTCACATTGGAGAACAAGTACATAAAGAACAGACAACAGAGATGACACAATCATAGTTAATGATATCCCAACTAGTTTCAAAATCAAGAGAACATCAGGTAATGAAGATAGCGACAGGGGCCTTGGAGTTCCCCACTGTAGAGTTGAAGGAGCAAGCAAAGACACTAAGTCATATTGACTTATTGGTTACTCAGTTTCCTATAGAAATTTTGTATGGGTTACAATTGAGTGTGACAGAGGAATTTCAAGTGCGCACGGTGTCGACATCGTTGGAGCTAACAAAAACAATTGTATACAAGGACATGTTGCAAGAAGAATATGATCAACTCAAGCAAGAGTGGGATGAGGTAGCACAAAAGGTAGAGAGAGTCAAACAAGCGGTCGAGGGGGTGTATAACATTATTATAAAAGTCCTAAGGGAGGAAGACGCTCCTCTGGAGTAACATGTGACAAAGATGATAAAATTCGTTCAGGGCTTCCGAACAAATATCACCAACTTAGAGGCACAAAATATACTGAGCACTCCCCTGGAGGAAAGGGAGTAATGTGAAAAGATGGCCACCAAAAGCATAGAAAACATCAAGAGTATGGAAGGAGAATGTGCTAAGTTGTATGTAGAAAGCACATGAGTTTGAACACAACTGACTAAAGATATGTAGTTGTAGGAGATTGGCCTTAGGAATCATGCAGGAACGGATCGTGTGACATTTTGGCTAAGGAGAAGCATGCACAAAGTAGTTGGAGAATTTTCGGGAGCCAACGTGCAAAAGGCGGAAAGTATTTAAGAATTTTGGGAGATTATGTCCACTTTGTAACGATTTTGTAACGGACTTTGCCCCATGTTAATGTATAAATATGTAAAGGGTAGGGGTAGATAGAGAGAGCAAAGAGAGTTAATAATGATTGTGATCGAGTTTTTAGTTAAGTGTTCGAGTATGTTGGGTTATGACTGAAGTTTTCGGGAGATAGGCTTGCACTGTAGGAGAACAACTAGGAAGGTTTGGGTAATGTTAACTTATGTACCTTTTTGTGAGAATAGTGTGCAGCTATAAGGATATTGCAAATGAATAATATAAGAATCCAACTGTTGTGGACGTAGTTGAGTTGGGGTGAACCACACTAAAACCTTGTGTCTTGATGTGTTGCTTATGTGTGTTGTGTTTTTTATGCATGTGATGGATGGTTAGCATAGATCTATTTATTGTTTTGTGACTACTGCACGATGATGATGAATGCTTAGTATTCTAGATAAGTCATTGATAAATGCTATTATGATCTTGTGCAATTAAGATAATGATGAATGAATGAATTTCAAGTGTTGTAATGTCACGCACAATGTATGTTGCATGATATTTAACTATTAAGTAATGGAAACTGTGCACACTTTAGATAAATGGATAATGCATAGTATGGTCATGTTGAATGCCTCACTTCCCCTCACCACTACAGAAACTTGGTTCCTGCATCCCCTCTAGATTCCTCGTGGGAGACTTCACTTACTTGTAGGTGATGCTTGTTATAGAAAGATTTGTCCCACCCTATGAAATCTTGCACAAAAGGCCTTTTTCCATTTCCCTATGAAAACTTTTCATCCCTTTTTGAAAATCCCAGAGATAAAAATACATTTTTTTCACATATACGTGCCTTGCCTACTATACAACATGTGTATATGCAGGTAGCACCACTACAACCTGTGTACATCGGGATTTGTGCCCAAAAATGAAAAATGGTGTTGGGTTTCCATGTCACGATAGGAGATCAATGATCCTTGGCCTTTAATATATTGGAAACTTTCTGACTCGACCCTTCAGTTTCATTTGAAGGCTATAAATGGGCCAATTCCGAACTATGGAAAGGAGGAGAAAGAATTCAACTTTGATAGCAAAGTTACTCTGGAGAAATTATTCACTTCACATTGAGTATGCATCCCTTTGTCCTTTAAGTCTGAACACAGTGTTCATCCCCCAAGCTCTTGCCTTATTGATTGAGAACTTCATTGTCTCTCTTCTATGAGCTTTCTTTCAGTGGAGGATTGAAGTGGTGGAGGCCCAACTGGAAGGAACTTAGTTTCTCGGTTCTGAATCGTGCTAACATAGAAGTCCATAACTTTTTCACTTTTGTTGATCATATATTAATAGAAATACTATTTTCCCGTCCAATTGATATCTTGCAAATATTTGAATTATTATTCCATGGGCGTATTTGTTATGTATATTAATGGATTATGCTACTGAATGTGATAACATCATATATTATCACCATATGTTTTCTTTTCTTGGTTGTTGAGGACTAGTTGCAGGTATATTACTTTGGGTCAAGTGTTCAACGGTGGACTTCATCGAACGTCTGGATGAGGTAGGCCTTTTATATTGTCTTGCTAGCATACTTGTTTATATATCATACTTGATAATAGAGTTGATTTATGTATTCATTTTCATTTGTTGTGGTTTTCCCCTAGCCATAAAGAGATTTTCCTTGTAACAGAATTGGTGACCATATTAGGGAATGAATATTCTTTCTTGGGGTTTGGAGTGTTTTTCTCCTTAGATTTCTCTCATTCATATTGGGTTTCTTATCATTTCATTGCTTGACAGCCTCTATTCACTCTGGGTCTGAGTCTTTCAGCCTTCTCCTTTGCTTAGTTCTGTTTTTGAAACATATATGCGGGTTTTTGCTTGACAATCATGTATATACACGTGATGTCCTTCTACAAGCTATGTACATATGCGTTGTTTCCTTGAACATTCGAGTACATCAACCTCTTTTGATTTTTTGTTGGGTTTGGTGGTTGTTGGGTAGGTTTTGATGATCGCTGAGTCTTGTTGGGTCTCTGTAGTGACTGCTAAGTGTATGTGGGATGACAGGAAACCTATCTTTGGTTGAATTTTTGGGCGGAGTCTTTCTCATCACCTTTTCATTTTGATTGTCCTTGTACATTGGGTTGGGTGTTTTTCTCCTTCATATCCTACTTAAATTATCTCTTTCTATACACAGTAGAGTCTTTATATATCAAGTTGTTGTTCAGCCCATGGATTTTCATTTTTTCTTATATTGAAAATAAAAAAATATTAGGCATTTTACATTGATTGGCATTTTGATCTTTTGAGTCCTTGTCATTTGGCTTAGTGCATGTAAAGAACGATTGCATTTTTATTTAGAATTGCAGAGTTGAAATTGAAAATTGCATTGTTTTAAGAAGCATTTCATTGAAAATTGAAGTTAGGACTTTACATTGTATTCATATTTACTTTACTTGGTGAGTCATAACATCATGAGTTTCACTACCGTACCTTTTGAGTAAGCACAGCCATTAAAATTAACGCTATAATTTAAAATTGATTAGTAACGATTTTATTTTCTAAGGTGCACAAACTAGCTCAGGAGTTAGTGCCTTGGAATAGGATTTTGTGAGTAAACTTCTCCAAGGCTATTAAATCAACATATGTGTCTCACTAAGGGAGTGGATAAATCCATTGTATAATCCGTAATATCAGGAGGGTCCGCTTACACCAGAGTTAATCATGAGATCATGCGAGGTCAGTTGAAGGGATATCCCCCGATACCTTCCTAGCGTCAGAGATATTTTTGGGGTTCTATTCATATCTGGGGATCTTGCTAGTGCCCTTACCTCGATGAGAGGCATTACTTTCAAGGTTTCAGGATTTGTTTCCCTTCCCATATGGTGTTCCTGACTTATGATTGCTCGCATGTGCATAAATTATACAATGGTTTCTTAGTTGCTTGACTTAGGTTCCACATAGGTTACTTACAGGGGTTATTCTGCAGGTACCCTAGGTCAGATAAGGGTCGGACAAAACATAGCCTTTATGGAGGATTACCTCTCCGAGGGGATCTGACTGACTGGTTGTTAATCCCATGAGGTCACTTATAAATGATTATGTTACCTCCGATCTTTAGCAGGGAGTCTCAGGCCCCTCTTGGGAGAGACATACCTTATTTAGGGACGGAGGCCCCTTTCATCCACTTTACCCCTTTTGTGTGCATATTGGTCATTTGATTATTTTTGGTGTGCTCTTTGATTACTAGTTGGCCTTAGGATTTATTTTTTGTATCTTGAGTCTTAAGTCATCGTGGAGTCGGACCAACATCCCCGCCGGTCTCGCCGCTTGTTACAGTTACCACTGGATTTCAAGTCTTTGCCTTCTAAAAGGCGAAGAGTTATTAGACATGGTACACACACCTCCACTTTTCAGACTTGTGATTCTACAAGGATGATTACTGAGATGCGTCATCAGAATACTCGGAGCCCTTCGACTCCCACACCTACTATAGTTAATGGCACCCCTTCGACTCCTGCAACCACAATGGTTGTAGTGTCGAAGGCACCTATCATCAATGTTGCTCATCCTATAGTGAATGATCAACCTATTTCCTCGAACCCATTTGGGTCTCTTGGTCACTCACTGAGCTATAATGTTTAGTCCATCCCTATGGCCTCTAGTCCTTTTTCCTATGGTATGTCTAATTTTACTTCACAGTTTTCAAACTCCATCCCAGTTGTTGGCCCTAATGTAGCATTGGAATTGGGGGCACCACTCCTCCTTATACTCCATGGTGGATCTCATATCCCTCAAACGAATCCTACAATGGGAGGCATTCCCTCTTTTAAACACGAGTCTAATCCTCTTTCTTCTGGGTGGAGCAACCAACCTAGCGGACAAGCTTCGGCTAAGGTTCTTTCCTATACCCTCACCTCCTTAGTGTCAATTCTGACCAGTATGTTTGTCATGAATAATCCACCTCTATCCTATGGATTCACACCTGGAAGAGGTCAGTTTCACACCTTGGGAAACCCCCAACCTGGAGCCACTCCGGCTAGGGGAAACTTTTATAACCCCCATCAGAACATTCCTACTGGAATGATTCCCAACCAACCTCTTATGAATCATCCTGGAGGAGGGTCTTACAATCTGGGACAGGGCTATGGTACTTACCAGAACCTTGGATGGGCTGCAGTTCCCCAAACACAATCTTTCCAGGGAGCTTGGGGCCAGATGTCGCAACCCCGTCTCCCTTTTATGGCCACGCTTAATCTGCCAGACTTGTCTAATTTGATGAATGACCATGTGTGTCATGATCCTGCATGTCCCCCTGTCCCCACCAAGTTTCCTTCAGACATTCCAAAATTTGAAGGTAAGAGTGGTGAGGATCTTGGTGATCACGTTACCACCTTTCACCGATGGTGCTCTTCGAATTCCATTAATGACGATTCCATTTGGTTAAGATTATTTCAACACACCCTCATTGGGGTTGCTGCGAAATGGTATATCGAGATACCTAGGGGGGCATATGGGACCTTTAGTCAGATGGTGCTAGTCTTTCTTAACCAGTTCCAATTGTCGGTTCATTATGATGTTGACCTAGAACTTCTGTCGACTTTACGCCAGGACACAACCACTCATTCCTTGGATCACATCCAGGAGTGGTGTAAACGAAAGAGGTTGATTAAGACCTACATACCCCCGACCTTTCTTTTAGAATGGTTCCTTACGTCTTTGCAGCCTCCTATCTCGAAGGATGTTGCTACATCTGAGGTTACATCTGAGGAAGAAGCAATATTCAAATCCTAGCAGTTAGATCTTATATAGGCTCAGTATGGGATGTTATACCACATTCTTCCAGATTCACTGAGGTCAACCTATCACCCTAGAAAAAATCCCAAACCTCATATCGATGGCATTGTAGGTTCCGCCAATGTGACCCACTGCTAAGATTGAGGTTCGTGGAAGGTCTCCATGCATTTGGTGGTCTTATACAAAAAGATAAGTACCATTTCTATGTTCATTTACATGTTGTGTATTTGTACATTTCCAATATTTATGAGTATTGCATGTATATGTTGTATGTGTAGGCTTTCTGTTATTTCCACATTAATCTGTATATTAGCAGAATGCAATTGTTTGTTAATTTATATATGTATGATGTTCCGCAAGAGTTTATGTGTGCCATAGCCCAGCAGGTGTATGGATGGGTATGTTACATTTTGGTTATCAGAAGCTCAGTAATAAATTTTTTAAGTGGCATGGCCCGACTTGGGAGGTTGGGGTATGTTACAACATGCAAGAAGCACAGTATCAAAGTTTATTGTACAGAGTCTGCACATTGTTGCGATGATAGAAATTACGGATTGTGGCATAGTAGAAGAAAGACTATAATAGTTAATGGCACCGGGGGAAGACCGATTTGTCGCAGGGTTCCATTAGCAAGTCCAGAAGGCATATGAAAAATATTGGCATGACAGACACATCAAGCAGAAGAAATTCTAGACGGGAGACTTGGTATTTCTCTATGACAACAAGTTTTTGTAGCACCTCGGAAAGTTCAAGACCCACTGGTTAGGCCCATATGTGATCGGATATGTGACAAAAGCAAGTGTTGTTCAGCTGGAGTAGTTGGATGGAGAATTCATGGAAGGAATAGTTAATGGGAGTCGGTTGAAACTATACGGAGACAGTTGTCCTTCCACGCAGTAGGTTGACTGCACAGTAACCTTATATATGTATTATAGTGTAAATAGAAAAAAGAAGAAAAAGATGAAAAAAAGGTAAAAAAGGAAAATGGTTCAGGGAAGAAGTAGAAAGTTGAAGAGTTCATGGAACTAATATTAGCAAGTAAACCAGCTAAGAAAATACATGTCACGAAAGAGAAATAAGTAGATAGAATCACGCACATACGAAGGAGTTAAGTTGCTCAAAGAGGAGATCGCACAGAGAGGCGATCACACAGAGACGAGATCATGTATATGATAGTTAAGAGAATTAAAGAGGAAACATGACGAGAAAAATAATTTATGAGGAAACATCATGTCAAAATGATGGAGACGCGTAGAAATAAATGGAAAGTATCACGGAGATCGTAATGGACTGAAAACTCTAGACCAAGGTACACCAGATGACTCAGAGTTAATGCAGGGTTAAGATGAATATTGAATTCAAAGCACTATTGTATTAGCCAACAAGTTTAGGCACAAAGGTAAGTTAACAATTGTTGTGGGGTTATAAAATCATGATAAGGGTCGACTAGGAAAGGTCATTGTCTATTACAGTTGAATAAATATCCAAGCGAGGAGGAGTTGCAGAGATGAGACAGTGTTGCATAGTTGTAGTTATTCATTGCATGGATACTATTGCAGAGAAAGATGGCACCACCTAAGGCAACAACGACATCTGCATTAGCACCGAAGAAATAGCGTAGTAAGTCGTCGATAGTATCGGTATATGAATAAACTCTAGGAGTGTCCTCATCAGAGATAAGTTTCGGAAATTTTCCAAGCGATTACATACAACCAAGGAAGGATACAACGAAGCCAGTCAAGTTGTCGAAAGATACTAAGTATCTTCTTGTAGAGCCAGAAATACCACTTGGTGTGATCATAGAGGAGGATATGTTAGGCATGGTACCAAGTTTAAAGTATGGAGACCATGATATTACGAGAGAGAAGAAATTTTTGGAGCTAACACTGAGAAAGTATTTGAAGAGCTACATCAACACAAAGACAAATATGGTTGTGACAGATCGAGAGATATGGGCAACGAAGTTGCAAAAATCTAGCATTCACAACTTATTTGACATACCACACTTTGGGAGGAGCGCAAATATTAACGCATGTGTGAAGATGTTATTGAGCTACATGCATGGAGGTTACTTATGGATCGACAGTCTAGTCTCAATTGATACAGACTTGATTTTGCACATTACTGGACTACCATCAGAAGGGGAGGACCCTTCACTGATATTTTCATACAAGAAGAATGAGAAGGCTCTATCAGAGAGCATGACAGAGAAGTTTCATACATTTAGAGGACAACGTAGTTTATATGTAGCAAGCATATGTGAACCTACAATGAGGTTTTTGACAAAAGTATTAGCTTGTACATTGTTAAGGAAGTGTCAGAAGGACCAAGTACCAGCGAAAATAATAGTGACAACTGAGAAGTGTGTCGAGGGCATGCAAATGAACTGGGAAACATTTTTTCTCAACCAGTTCTTGATCAACTTTGAAGAGGCACAAGATAAAGGGACTGAATTTCACTATCCATGGTTATTAATTCTAATTTCATTATCAGCATGAAGGGAGCCGGATGATATGCATTTTTGGGAGTAAAAGGTAAGCCATGCCTAGCTGCAAGATATCAGAACTTATGGCATACTACACACAAGGTGTGACAATTAGATAATAATGTTGTTTTTTTATATATACAAGGAAACGATTCAGACAAGCATTCAGATTACACCATGCATACCACCATAGGTGGTCGAAGCATACAAGACAGTTGCATGATTTAAGGTAGGACTCCATCACATGTATGTGTAAGAGAAAAAAGGACCCAAATCAGGAATGGTTGCCCACACGGTACATGTTAACTAAGGAAGAGATGGGACACATTATGGAATATTTGGATGAGGATTGGAATATCCCAACGAAAAATAAAGATCAGTCGGAGAAACAAAACATGGAAGTACAAGACATAGATGATGATGATGATGAAGGAGAAGCACAGGAAAAGGGAAATGGCATAGGAGGAACAACATAGGAGAAAGCATCGAGCACATGAGAGAAGAGAAAATAAGTAGATACAACAACAACATTTGCACAGTGAAAGAAACAAAAATATACAAAATAAACAACTGTGCAATCCCTCACAAAAGATGACTTGGAAAGGATTACAAACTGAGTTAAGGAAGAAATAGATGAATCCTTTCAACGCGTGGCACAACAACAAGAGGAAATACATTCAAATATGCAAGAACAAATTGGCGCGCTGTGAAAAAAATCGGAAACAACGAGACTAGCATCGGTTCACATTGGAGAACAAGTACATAAAGAACAGACAACAGAGATGACACAATCATAGTCAATGATATCCCAACTAGTTTCACAATTAAGATAACGTCAGGTAATCAAGATAGCGACAGGGGCCTTGGAGTTCTCCACTACAGAGTTGAAGGAGCAAGAAAATACACTAAGTCATATTGACTTATTGGTTACTCAGTTGCCTATAGAAATTTTGTATGGGTTACAATTGAGTGTGACAGAGGAATTTCAGGTGCGCGCAGTGTCGAATTCGTTGGAGCTAACAAAAACAATTGTATACAAGGACATGTTGCAAGAAGAATACGATCAACTGAAGAAAGAGTGGGATGAGGTAGCACAAAAGGTAGAGATATTCAAACAAGCGGTCGAGGGGGTGTATAACATTATTCTAGAAGTCCTAAGGGAGGAAGACGCTCCTCTAGAGTAACATGTGACAAAGATGAGAAAATTCGTTCAGGGCTTCCGAACAAATATCACCAACTTAGAGGCACAAAATATACCGAGCACTCCCCTGGAGGAAAGGGAGTAATGTGAAAAGATGGCCACCAAAAGCATAGAAAACATCAAGATTATGGAAGGAGAATGTGATAAGTTGTATGTAGAAATAACAGGAGTTTGAACACAACTGACTAAAGATGTGTAGTTGTAGGAGATTGGCCTTAGGAATCACGCAGGAATGGATCGTGTGACATTTTGGCTAAGGAGCAGCACGCACAAAGTAGTTGGATAATTTTCAGGAGACAACGTGCAAAAGGCGGAAAGTAGTTAAGAACTTAGGGACATTATGTCCACTTTGTAACCATTTTGTAACGGACTTCGCCCCATGTTAATGTATAAATATGTATAGGGTTGGGGTAGATAGAGAGAGCGAAGAGAGTTAATAATGATTGTGATCGAGTTTTTAGTTAACTGTTCGAGTATGTTGGGTTATGACTGAAGTTTTCGAGAGATAGGCTTGCACTGTAGCAGAACAACTAGGAAGGTTTGGGTAATGTTAACTTATGTACCTTTTTGTAAGAATAGTGTGTAGTTGTAAGGAGATTGCAAATGAATAATATAAGAATCCAACCATTGTGGACGTAGCTGAGTTGAGGTGAACCATGTTAAAACCTTGTGTCTTGATGTGTTGCTTATGTGTGTTGTGTTTTTTACGCATGTGATGGATGGTTAGCATAGATCTATTTACTATTTTGTGACTACTGCACGATGATGATGAATGCTTAGTATTCTAGATAAGTCATTGATAAATGCTATTATGATCTTGTGCAATTAAGATAATGATGAATGAATGAATTTCAAGTGGAGTAATGTCACGCACAAGGTATGTTGCATGATAGTTAACTGTTAAGTAATGGAAACTGTGCACACTTTAGATAAATGGATAATGCATAGTATGGTCATATTGAATGCCTCACTTCCCCTCACCACTACAAAAACTTGGTTCCTACATCCCCTCTAGATTCCTCGAGGGAGACTTCACTTACTTGTAGGTGATGCTTGTTATAGAAAGATTTGTCCCACCCTATGAAATCTTGCACAGAAGGCCTTTTTCCATTTCCCTATGCAAACTTTTCATCCCTTTTTGAAAATCCTAGAGATAAAAATACAATTTTTTCCACATATACATGCCTTTCCTACTATACAACATGTGTATATGCAGGTAGCACCACTACAGCCTGCTTACATCGGGATTTGTGCCCAAAGATGAAAAATGGTTTTGGGTTTCCATGTCACGATAGGAGATCAATGATCCTTGGCCTTTCATATATTGCAAACTTTCCGACTCGACCCTTTAGTTCCATTTGAAGGCTATAAATGGGCCAATTCCGAACTATGGAAAGGAGGAGAAAGAATTCAACTTTGAGAGCAAAGTTACTCTAGAGGAATTATTCACTTCACATTGAGTATGCATCCCTTTGTCCTTTAAGTCTGAACATAGTGTTCATCCCCCAAGATCTTGCCTTATTGATTGAGAACTTCATTGTCTCTCTTCTATGAGCTTTCCTTCGGTGGAGGATTGAAGTGGTGGAGGCCCAACTGGAAGGAACTTAGTTTCTCGATTTTGAATCATACTAACACAGAAGTCTGTAACTTTTTCACTTATGTTGATCATATATTAATAGAAATACTATTTTCCCATCCAATTGATATCTTGCAAATATTTGAATTATTATTCCATGGGTGTATTTGTTATGTATATTAATGGATTATGATATTGAATGTGATAACATCATATATTATCACCATATATTTGCTTTTCTTGGTTGTTGAGGACTAGTTGCAGGTATATTACTTTGGGTCAAGTGTTCAATGGTGGACTTCATCGAACGTCTGGACGAGGTAGTCCTTTTATCTTGTCTTGCTAGCATATTTGTTTATATATCATACTTGAGAATAGAGTTGATTTATGTATTCATTTTCATTTGTTGTGGTTTGCCCCTATCCATAAAGAGATTTTCCTCGTAACAGAATTGGCGACCATATTGGGGAATGAATATTATTTCTTGGGGTTTGGAGTGTTTTTCTCATTAGATTTCTCTCATTCATATTGGGTTTCTTATCGTATCATTGCTTGACAACCTCTGTTCACTCTGGGTCTGAGTATTTCAGCCTTCTCCTTTGCCTAGCTGTGTTTTTGAAACATATATGTGGGTTTTTTCTTGACAATCGCGTATATACGCGTGATGTCCTTCTACAAGCTATGTACATACACGTTGTTTCCTTGAACATTTGAGTACATCAACCTCTTTTGAATTTTTTTTGGGTTTGGTGGTTGTTGGGTAGGTTTTGATGATCGTTGAGTCTTGTTGGGTCTTTGTAGTGACTACTAAGTGTATGTGGGATGACAGGAAACCTATCTTTGGTTGAATTTTTGGGAGGAGTCTTTCTCATCACCTTTTAATTTTGATTGTCCTTGTACATTGGGTTGGGTGTTTTTCTCCTTCGTATCCTACTTAAGTTATCTCTTTCTATACACAGTAGAGTCTTTATATATCAAGTTGTTGTTCAGCCCATGCATTTTCATTTTTTCTTATATTGAAAAAAAAAAATATTAGGCATTTTACATTGATTGGCATTTTGATCTTTTGAGTCTTTGTCATTTAGCTTAGTGCATGTAAAGAAAGATTGCATTTTTATTTAGAATTGCAGAGTTGAAATTGAAAATTGCATTGTTTTAAGAAGCATTTCATTGAAAATTGAAGTTAGGACTTTACATTGTATTCATATTTACTTTACTTGGTGAGTCATAACATCATGAGTTTCACTATCGTACCTTTTGAGTAAGCACAACCATTAAAATTAACGCTATAATTTAAAATTGATTAGTAACGATTTTATTTTCTAGGGTGCACAAACTAGCTCAGGAGTTAGTGCCTTGGAATAGGATTTTGTGAGTAAACTTCTCCAAGGCTATTAAATCAACATATGTGTCTCACTAAGGGAGTGGATAAATCCATTGTATAATCGGTAATATCAGGAGGCTCCGCTGACATTGGAGTTAATCACGAGATCATGCGAGATCAGTTGAATGGATATCCCCCGATACCTTCTTAGTGTCAGAGATATTTTTGGGGTTCTGTTCATATCTGGGGATCTTGCTAGTGCCCTTACCTCGGTGAGAGGCGGTACTTTCAAGGTTTCAGGATTTGTTGCCCTTCCCATATGGTGGACCTGACTTACGATTGCTCGCATGTTGTAATGACCCTGCTTAAATAGGTGTATATGATAATTAATTATAATTAATTTAATAATATAATTGTCCTAAAAGATTAGCTAAACCTTAATTATTTCTTAAAATAACATTTACTAATTAATTATTATTAATTAGTTATTCATGATTTTTTTATGATTAATTGAAGTATTAATTAATTCATTAATTAATAAGGTAAATAAATAAAAAAGAAGGATAATAAATTATATTATTAAATTAATTTACATACCCGATACGTGATAACATATTAACTACAAGGGATAAGATATTAAATAAAGGGGATAAGGGGCATTAACGGGAAGGGATAAAGAGGTAATAAATGAGTTGGGTAGGGAGTAAATGAAGGGGGGAAGTCGGTGAAGGAGGAATAAGGAAGGGAAGGAGTTTGACGGGGGGCATTCTACGGAGGTGGGGGATGGATTTTGGGAGCTCTGGGTATTGCAGAGAGGAGAGAAATTCTGGGGAGTGAGATTGGATTGTATCAGTGCACCAGAGTTGTTGGGGGTTTTGGGCACGGGGGCCAGGATATCCGTTGATATCCTGGAGCTAGGGAGCTACCTAGTTGGCAGGGAGGAATGGTTTTGGGCAGTGTTCATAAGCGATCAAGGAGGCAATATGCGGACAAAAGGAGGGATAATAGCATCAGGTTCAGGTATTTATCTAACTTTGTGCACTATTTTCCATTATGATTAATTAATTTTATTATTATTGATATATATTTGATGGAGAATGTGCTAAATGAAGGTAACTTTTAAATTTTACTGTTGTGTTGTAAATTAATGGTTATTTAAATTAATTCGGCTCCTACATATGGTATCAGAGCCCTGGTTCAAAATATGGAACCAAGGGCTTACCTACCCAATCATAAATTAAAAAAAAAAAACACTCCTACTTAGTTGTGGTAAAACCCTAAATAAACGCATTAGATTAAATAAGAATCTAGGCCTGTGGGCCAAGTTCCTAGCTCCAAGCTCTAGCTCCAGTCCCGCTAGACCTGCAAAAAAATAAAAATAAAAAAAAAATTACCAAATTAAAAAAAAAACAAATATAAAAATAAATGCAAAACAAATTACTAAAGTAAAACATACAACTAGGGTTGTTACAATAAGGAAAAGAATAATAGTATTAATATTTCAATTAATACTCAAATTTAATATTTTATTAAAGAAATATATGTAAAAATAAAAGCCTCGGATATCATCTTTATTTGATTACAACAATTTTATATATATAAAAGATTAGTGACATAACACTAATTTGATATTTAGATGAAAGAGCATATTGACATGTGAGGTTTGTAAATAAAAAAAAAATATTAATAATAAAAAGCAGACTTGATAAGAGAGGACTGCAATATGGATGCCTTGATAACATTGTATGATAATGGCATCTCCTACGTGTGGTATGTATTATTTTATAGCTTCTAGAATGAAATAAATCCTATTTTTAAATTTTATAGCTTCTACAACGAAACGAAATAAATCCTATTTAAAAAATGAATCACATGGCGTTTATGAATTTGTCACTAGTTTTTTTTTAATTTTTTAAAATAAATTATTCTGTATCACTTTGTTGAAATTATATTGGTTTATAAATTGGAATAATAACTTTAACCAGGGATATGCTCGATGGATGAGTAAACGATGACGGAAGCAATGGGCCCACAATGATGAAGACACCCTGGAGAGAATGGCTAGGGGGGATTCACTTCACAAAATTAATATTAAAATCATGCCCTGTTGTTTCCTACTCAACTTCGTAATATTTGGCGTGGAGGTTGACCTTAGTCTATAAAGACTAAAGGAGTCCAGAAAAACCTTCCACAGACCTAAATTTGTGCGTGGATTTATTAGGTCCCTTGGAATTCTTCTTAATATATAAGGTTTCCACATTGCAGAAATGAACGTCCTCGATCAGATTCGGCAAAATCTGCTCGGGGAATCCGACGGCTCGCCTCCGTTCTGCACCGGATCACCGACGGAGTCATGCTTGACGAAAAATTACGCGTCTTCTAACAGCTAGAACGCCTCGGATGAACTCGACTCCGGCTTCGTCCAAAGCGCGTTGGTAAGCGATTTCATTGAAGAAGAACAGATGACGACGGAGAATCATCCATGCGGCGGCACCAGGTTTTCTCGTCTTGTGCTCTCCATCACCGTTCCACGGAGGGAATGCTTCGAGTGGGAGAGACGCTCCGTTAGCTGGGGTGTGGATTCAAGGAATTTCGTCACGGCTTGTTTCCCGGCATCCATCAGACGGTGCCTTTCCTTTGAGTGGGGGAAGCTTCCGTTGGATGAAAACAATTCGGAGGACATGGTTCAGTTAGGGGTTCTGAAGGAGGCGACGCAGAAGGGCTAGACGTCGTTAACTCCAAAGGAAATAAAGAACGTTGACGTCAAGAAACAGATAAACCCCCGGCAGGAAATTGGACATAAGTTGTCGGAGAAGGAGAAGAAGAGCGGGGAGAGACATTTCAGGGGTGTGAGGCAGTGGTCGTGGGGGAAATTTGTGGTGGAGATAAGGGACTCTGCGCGGTAGGGATCTAGAGTCTGGTTGGGCACCTTCGACACCACGGAGGAAGCTGCTTTTGCATATGACCGCGTCGCTTACAATATGAGAGGCACAAAGGCCTTGCTTAATTTCCCCCTTGATGTGGTTTCCAAGTCCATGGATACCCTCAGAGAGGATGAAAGTTGTTGTAGAAAGAGGAAGTTGAATGAGAAGGCAGTGAGGGGAGAAGAAAAGCGGTCGGAATCCGAACAGTGTGGAGTAGATTCTGAATAATCGATCGTGGTGGAGGATGGAGAGCAGAAGAGATTTGCACGATGAATATTCCTCATTAGGCTGAGGGATCTGAACTACCGGTGAATCTACTTGTAACAACATTACTTGATTTTATCCCTTATTCTCTAACAACAATTTGCAAAATAACCAAATCCAACTGTTGATATCCATCATACACCCATACTCTAACAGTAACGAATACAAGTTAATCAAAAGACAGTCCAAAAATCTTAAATCAAGGGCAACTCAACAAGTAAATCTGTGTTTCCACCACAACCCCATCCATCTGCGAAAAATGGCACGGCCCAATACAAGATTATGCATAATTCTGTGGTTTTCTCTTTCACGTTTTACTTAGATAAGTTCAAATCAAAGTTTCAGGCATTCAATCTTGTAGATAAACTCACAAAAACAAACCATCAAAAGGTCGAAACTAGAAGGATCTAAGATTTTTACCTTTTAGAGGGCATATTTCAGCTCTGGAATAACATCCCTGGCAGACTAAGAAAACGAAGGAGGCAACGAAGTAGAACGCCAAAAGAAGTAGAACGTTGAGCCGAGGATTAAGGAACAACTTAGGTGTTCGGTACTGAGAGCCGGAGGCCGGGCATGTGGGCCTCATGCCAGAAGCCCGACCTTAAAGGCTGCCAAATGCCACGGATGTTTTAATATATATTAATGTTTAGTTTTAATAATTTGTTTAAAGTATTAATACGCCTTTTAATAATTAAATTATCTTATATATATATATATATATATATTAATTTTTAGTTGTAACAATTTATTTAAAAGTAATAATGCGCTTGCGTAAAATTTTTAATTTAAAATAATAATAATAATAATAATAATAAAATAAAATAATATATATATATATATATATATATATATATATATATATATATATATATATATATATATATATATATATATATAATTATGAGTTTTAATTTTAAAAAATATAGGGCTAAGTATAAATTTAAATGGAGTCTGTGGGATTTGAACCCCGGACCTCCCCACCGGTCAAGTCTTTACAAAATTTGCCCTACCAACGCACCACACGAGGTGACTTTTACAAATAATTTCACTTATAAATACTTTAATTGTCATACCCAATACCACCCACCAAGCAAAGCGTCTTAAGAAGGACACTAACGCCAAAAGGTACATAGCGTTGGTGAACGCCAAAAGGAGGCTGGAAGTTGGAGATAATTGTTTAGATGTCGTGGTTTAATCCTATTTAATTATCAAACGTGGTAATTATATAACCTTACAACATTTTTTTTTATGCGATTAGGTAAATGTTAAAAAGTAAACATGTTAACGGATGCCCTGATAAATGCAAGAAAGTTATGAACAATAAATTGGACCCATTGATTTTGAAGGACGACTAAGAATATGCCAGCATATTCAATGCATAGACATCAGATAAGGGTTTAAGGTTAAGTAAGATTAAAAGATCATTGATTGTGCCCATTGTCAATAGGCGTACGTATTTCGGCGTAAAATAATAAACATAAGGTCGGAAGTCACCTTAATCAAGTTGTAAGCGGAGAGTTAAAAAGGGCTTAGATTAGGACAAGCGGGAAGGAGGCGGCATATGTACTAGGAGAGTAAGCATAGGAAGTGGCGAGTGAGGCGCAAGGCTAACGTATCTACAGGGAAAAGGAACCAATAGTTATTTTCTTATGGGCGAAGAAATCAAGCTTAGACGCTTAAACCTAACCCTAACCTAGCCAATCCCCTAATGGAGTAATGTCTGTTTACAGACAAGTAAAGAAAACTTACGCCTAACCCTGTTTCTAAAGTTTAGTAGCACCAATTTAAAACATCCTGGAACTCACCCTGACAACTTTGGTTGATGCAGGTCAAAGCATACAGGATGGTCAGGACTCGAGGGAGTCGAGGCAGGGGAGCGTCGTCGCAAGCACCGCCAACACCGCCAGCGCCACCACCACCATCGCCCGAACTAGCCCTCATACTGCACTCGTTGGAAGCCATCAACGAGAATTTAAAGGGGCAACAACCGCCAAGGACTGAAGTGGAACCCCCACCGCCTAGTACGGGTAATCCAGAAGCGTCAAGGGATTCAGGGGGAGGATCTCCACCTGAAGACATCACACGGGAATTGCAGAAGATCAAACTTCCAGAGTTTTCCGGGGGTCGCGCCAGCGAACGCGTGGAAGCCTGGCTGGAAGGCATGACCAGGTGTTTTGCCTTAAGGGACTATGCATCCAACTCGAAGGCAAAGATCGCCATTTTTCAGTTAAGAGACAACGCCTTGAACTGGTGGGGCAACCTGGAAAGACAACTGCACCTTACCCCAGACATAGTATCTTGGGAACTTTTCAAGGAGAGGTTCAGGAGGAAATATCTACCGGCGTACTACGAGGAACAACAGGTTGGGGCATTTCATGCCTTAGTACAGGGAAACAGAATGGTAGAAGAATATGAGATCGGGTTTATGGAACTGGTCAAATATGTGTCGTATATGGATAACGACCAACGACAGGCAGAGCGCTTTGTCTATGGATTGAACCCTAGGATAAGAGCTATGGTGCGGATGTGGAAACCGTCTTCAGTGGCAGAGGTGGTGGAAAATGCGCGTTATGCGGAAGAACATATGAACTTGACCGGGGGTACAAGACCGACATTTCTGCATCACCCGGGATTCGTAGGAAAGGCCCCGAGGACATTTCCTAGGGGAGGGGGCTCAAGGCCACCGCCATATGGTAACAGAGTCGCACCAAGGACAGTAGCTGCAGGGATTTCAATGGCAGCGAGTGCCGCATCTCGTTCATCACCAACAGTGCAGACAAGTCCACAACCATCACAGGGAACAACTAGTAGGGGCAGGGGTTCCAGGGGAAGGAACTCATTTCAGAGACAGACACATAACAATGCACAGGTTCAATCTCGTGTTACCTGTTGGGGGTGCGGGGGACCCCATTACCAACATGACTGCCCAGAGTTCCAATCAGGGTTCGTGCATAGAGAAGGAAAGGCACCGATGGGAAGAGAAAGTAGCAGCCACAAGATTTACATAGCGGTTAATAATCACCAAGTCGAACATCAATCCACGGTGGTGGAGTCATCAGGTACGCTAAATCATATCAATGTTAAAATTTTGTTTGATTCTGGTGCGACAGATAGTTTCATTTCACCATCTGCATTAGAAAAGAGTGGGTTGGAAGCCTACGAGCACAATGACTTTAAATAAGTCGAGATGGCTTCGGGGGAAAAACAAGCAGTAGGACCTAGTGTCGATAATTGTATA